>WOVY01010291.1:0-154410 GCA_013436015.1 Rhipicephalus annulatus | reverse complement strand
AAGTATCAAACCGATCTCATCAAGGCAGTTCTTCCGTTTAAGTGGTAGTTCTATTTAACAAATTTACGTTTACAGAGAATTTCACTTAACACTACCTTGAGCCATCTAATTATGGAAAGACCTTATACTTTATGTAGAATCTTGGATAATGCAACTTAACTTTGTTGTCACCACGCGAAAATGGTTATTTTTCATATGTCTCGGAAAGATGGTTTTTGCCAGTTGAAAACTACTCCAGCATGCATTGCAGCATACTAAATTAAGCGTAATAAAATACTCTTCCAAAACTATATGTTGTAAAAGCAACAAAAATTTTTTCAAATGAATAAAATTGTGAAAAGTGTAATTTTAGTTGCCAGCTGGTAAACAGTGCCATAAAAACTGCTATATATGCAGAAATATTCGGAACAAAGAAAATCAGAATATACATTTTGAAAGTAAATGACCCAGGAACAGTCTAAAAAATAATAAATGTGTACAAAACGTTTCTATTTACATAGACAAACTCGAAACCCAGATGCTGCTTCATTGCTCGAGTTCTCGTAAAACACAAGTGAACTCGCATGCTTTTCTCAGTATTTTTTGTTTGCAACAAAAGCCTGCAGGTGTTCCACTATAGATGAATGCCCTTGATGTGAGTAATCCTTCTATATATCAGATGTTTGATGAACTTTGCAATTTCGTCTAGCATCACCTCTTTCTGTGAGCCACCTTACTCTGCATAGTTTGGCATTCTAATGCATGCATCCAAGCATATTTCCTTGCATTTTTGCACATCATGGTAAAAGAAAGAACAATACCACACGCACTTCTAAAGCATTTCACGCTGCTCCGTAATATGGACCAAAATGTGCTCTGGTGGCCGTCTTGTCATGAGAAGCTCTGCAGCCGGCGCCAGCACACCACGCCCTAGCGGCATGTGGACCTTACACGTAACCAGAGTAGCTATAATATTGTGCACAAAGGTCAGCAGCTGCCCACTTGCGGTGGAGGAGACAACTTGTGGTCGTAGTCAAAACAAGCGCATGAACTGCTGCAGATGTCTCAGGCTGATGCATAACATCGTCTGCTATAAAAATTAAGCAGACGTGCTGTCATCCTCAGACTTTAAGTTCGTCTTCACTCAATTCAGGTGCGCTTGCGAGACAGTTTCGAGCATTGAGTGTTTTTTGCAACACAAGTGTAAACCTATGTGTGCGTGATGACGATGCCGTAGGAGCCACTAGGGGTACTAGATGCGACCCTGTGTCTGATATAGCAGTACAAGCAAAAACCAAAGCTGCTAGAAACTGGCTGAGATGGCCACCTCCACACTTTATTCGTGTGGTGGACGTTGAGAAATACTTTTTGTAATATACATTTTTTCTGACTCTTAGCAACAGCTCTATATTGAATAGCTGGCTTCAATTTATTGCTATTATCACTGCTTAGCACTGTCAAGCTGCGAAGCTGACATCTTAATTTTATATTTGACTTGCAAAGGTTCTTTTGATTCGAGAACTTTGATGTTACTGTAGCATAACCGCGAGGGCCACTCACTTCTGTCAAGTTCGCCAGCCAAGTGCATTTTTCCAACAGCAAACGAACATTGGTTTGCGCAAAGGTCTGTCGAAAATCACTATGTTCGCAAAATGTGCAAATGCAAATTGATTATGAAAGTTAAATGGCTGGGTTAACTACTAGAAAGAGCTGGGTGCACTAGAAACAAATTCAACATGCCAAAATAGGCAATCCAAAGCGTCACTGACTGGGGATCAATATGAATAGACATGGTAGCGAAGGAGTTAATTCCTTGACTATGTGAATGACTATTTATCGAGATGGTCATATTTTGATTGTTTTTTCCTTGAAGTATTATTGCTGTTATCTAGTGCTAGTGCAGTCTCACTGTGCAGTGTTTTGTCATTATTGGTGTATTGTTCTAACTTTTTTTTTCATTGCTGCACAGTGTTTATTGCAAGCATAGCTTCTGATTGTTGCTGCTGTGTATGTAACGCCTTATTTATTTTCTGATTTTTTTTTTTAGTTTGCGTAAGTGTGCAGTGCTCAGAGTGAAATATGACATCGAAACTCGAAGTTTGACAACTGGCATGCGTGATTTCTCACATTAGCCGCATCATGTGCTTAGGCCTAAATTGTCGCGTTTCACCCCATGAACACTCAGCATAGTGGCATGTTTGCTTATAGCTTTGAAAGTATGTTCATGGTGTGCTTATGGTACTAATGTAATGGTATTTCTTGCTGTGTCATTGCTTCCAGCTTTAAATTTCTGGTTTTATCATAACACTGTTGTTTTACTATACAATATTTTATTACTGATATATCCTAAAATACACACTGTGAGTATGCAATCAGGGGTACTAAAATATGAACTTTAGGGTAACCTCCTAACAGAACTTTTAAGGGGATCATAATTTTTTTTCAAACTGTATTTTTATTATGTATTATACAATTGCTGGATAATCAGCAGTAGAGGGTAAGAATGAAAAGGAAGGCATGAAGGTAACTCCCAAAAATTAAATGAGTGTACATAACATACAAGTTTAGTTGTGTGAAAAAGTATTCCTTATAGGGTGATTTTTCTAATTATGAGACAGTGCTTGGAACAATACATTGCATAATTTAATCATGTAGCAAACATAGTCATTATTATATAAATTAAATGGCAGCACACGTTTGATTAAGCATTAATAAGGTACCACTCTTTCATTCGACACTTGAATGATAATAATGTGGGGGTTGACTTGATATCATATGGTATTGAATTTCATAGTGAAATGCCTGAAACACTGGAGGTACAAGACTTGTAATTAGTTGTAATCAGTAATGTGCAAAAGTAAAGCATTTAGGAAGCGAGCTGTGGGAGATGTAATCAATTGAAATATTATTCATTTCAATGCCTTCTCTTGCAAGAAGAAAAAAGTGTGGCAGGGAGAGAGAAATACGATCGTGTATACAGTAAAAGCTCGGTAATTTGGATTTCCCAGGACGACAAAAGATGTCCAAATGATGTTCATTGTAACTTTCAGGCAAATCATTATTCTAAGCACTTGCTTACCGTAACATGTGCGCATTTGCGCAAGTGTAACAACTCTTCTATTGACTTTATGCTACTTATACAGAAGCTAATTGTAAGCCCGTAAATCTTACTAAATGAAAGACGTTGTGAGGTCATTGCTTTAGGACAAAACTCTTCGAATATAACTGAGAGCATCGAGTTGGAACTTGTAATGTTTGTTGTACATAAGTGGTGGTTTTTAACTCCCGAAACTATGCTCTTGGCATTAAAACATTGCCTTGCAGTGTAGCAAGATATTCTTGCTCATTATTGCAGAATCATAATAACCCGAGTGACTGCTGACATATCATTGGCAAAGCGCTCTGGCCGTCAACAATGCCGGCAAACGTGCGCTTATGGAACGCTCAAACAGCCGAACAAGCTGCCTAGGTGAGCTCAATGTTTTGTGCTTGCGCATATTATATTCACCTCACCTTTTGCAAGTTTCAAGTCTTATTCTTTGGCCAGGAATTTTGGGGGTGCATGAACTTGTAGTATAGTTGAAACAAACATTAGGGTTGTGTGTTAATAAAAAGAACCATCAGAAATGTCTCGCCACGTTGTATTGTACTACGCTGTCTGAACAGGTGCAGATATAAAATTTAATGTTTAAATAAACCTTTCTTTTTACATAAAACACTATGTGGCACAACACTGCTTTTTTTCACTACCGAAATGCATATCAAGCAAACCTAATCTGCTCTGTGTAACAAATATCGACAAAGATACACGAAATGCTTATTTTTTTCAAGCAGCCTTATCAGCATTTTGAGTCATATGCATCTGTAGTAACGTCTGTCATGAAAACTGTTTTATGCTGGCGTTATTTTACAAATGTCCATAATTCTATGTCTTGGGGGAATGGGGGGACGCTTTTACTAAGATGTAGAAATCCGTAAACAGGCGTTCTGTCGAGCCGACGTTTCAGCAAGTGGACTTGCCTTGCTCAAAGCTAGGACAAAACTTTCTATCCTAGCCTTTAGAAAAACAAGTCCGCTATCATAACATCGGCTCGGCGCAACTCCTGTTTACGGATTTTTTCGCCGCAGCTTCTGTCTTCGTCTTCCTACTGTTTTCTTGCATTGACTAAGGGCACACGATGCAACCATATCTGTACACAGACAGAGTTTAATGCCATATCTTTGTTTGTCTTGCCACAGCGGAAGTGCAACAAGAAATTGAACGAATATTCGAGCTGGCACGGACGCTGCAACTGGTTGTCCTTGATTGTGATACCATTAACCACCCCTCACAGTTGGCCAAAACGTCACTAGCACCTATCATCGTTTATGTAAAAATATCTTCACCAAAAGTGAGTCTCTATTCTTTTTCAATTTCTTTTAAGACAGAGTATCGTCGGCAGCTTTTGTTTAGCTGCCCGTTTCTTACAATTGCCAAGCATGGCAGCTAAGCATGCTTCTTAGTCATTGCATCATAACATGGCAGTGTTTAGGAAAAAGGAAAGAAGACAACCACCCAATTGTAGCACGAATCCACTAGGAAATCCGTACGGATCTCTCTGAAAGAAAAGCCTCTTGGTTGCCAAAAAATTCGTCTTGGTCCAGGGTTCGAAGCCCGTACCAATGCCTATCTGGTGTGGTCACTCTGCCAATTGAACTAACCAGCTAACCTTGTGGCTTTGTGCTACAATCGGGTGGTTGTCTTCTTTCCATTTTCTAAGGTCCCTAGATGAAACAAGTTTGCAAGGTAGCGTCACTCATTGTTATTGAGCTGTCCTCCTTACTCTCTCTCCATTACCCCTCTTTTCTCTGCCATCTGCGTTTGTAATTGGTGCATTTTTTCCACGTGATCTTGCAAATGGCTGGTGGTGTTACTTATTATTATGCAAAAGGTTCAAAACGAGTATGCATGAGCATATGGCTCCAGCCAGATTCTCGCAGTGACCAAAGACGAAATCATAGCCAGAACATAAACTGAAGAGGAGGAGCATTTCAGTGTGCGCCAAGTCTACCAAGATTGTTTCGCGATGCTCGTTCAATGCAACATCCGCATTTTTCAACAATGCTGCGTTGCCGTAAAACAACAGAAAGCGGTTTCGCTCTCTTCAACCTACCTCGTGCTTTTCGAGATGAACCACATCGTGAAGTGTAGCAACGAAACATTTCACGCGAATGCTTTCGTGCTACTCTGTTGACTATGTCGACACGGATCGGCGAAGCGAGTTTATTTGTCGGTTTTTATTGAAACACAGGCGCGCGTTTAATGCGAGTCTAGTGCATGCCAGTTGGTACAAATACTTGTGCGTATGCACGTATACAGGACAGCTGGAGGTTGTAAATCAATGCACCTTCAGAAATATTTTACGGTTGAACAGTTCACGCTCGAGCCGAAACGCGCTGCTTTGAGACACCTCACCAGTAGAACTCACACTTTTCAGGAAGCTCTGAGCCACTGCATTAGAATCACCTGGCATCTCGATTGTCCAAATGGGCACATTAAATAAAACCGTCATCGCAGTGCTGCTTGTCAAGAGTTCGCACCAGTCTGGTAGTAGTTTTTTCTCCTTGTGTGTGCATGACACATGAAGAAGACGTCAGTCAGTACGGTTTCGTTCAGCCATGGTGTGTCAAGTACACAAAGTCAAGTATAAACATCCTACGGCACCCTGATACTACCTTGCCCCTCGAAGTGGCCTTCTTGAAGTAGTTCACCTGGATTTCGCCGAACTTAACAAGAAACGGGAAGGAGTCAGAAAAACGCAAGCTTTTCTGCTGGCCATAGATGAATGCACCAGGATGGTCGCGGCACGAGCAGGAAAAGAAGATGCAAATAGCGTCATAACCCTTCTCGAAAGAGACATGTTTAGAACTACGCGGACAATCGTATGCGATAACGGCCCCGCGTTCAAGAGTGAAAAGCTAGTAAGATGGGCTCGAGATCACAATGTATCGATCAAGTTCTGTGCGCCATACCATCCTGCGGCGAATGGGCTTGCAGAACGTGCCATACGGGACGTGAAACAATACATCAAGATGTACGATAGTTTTCCTGGGGGATGGAAATGTTCTTTAGAAGCAGCCGTAAAACATCATAACCGATCCTACACAAGTGGCTTGGGGTGCAGTCCACAGTACGCTTCTACAGGAGAGACCCCTATTCTGCAGGCAGACCGTGAGTTGGGACTCTTGGAAAACCTCAAGATTGTCGAGGAGAGCAAACAAAAATCACAGGAGGAGATGTACCGAAAACGAATGAAAAAGAATTTCGACAAGAGGCATCGAGCAGACATGCCAAACATTCAAGTCACCGACCTCGTACTAGTGAGAAAAGGAATAAGAGATTCCAGTGCAAAATTTTATGGGCCTTACTCTGTGACCAAGACAGCCACCCAGAACGGAATTTTGAAGACTGTCTGGTACACTGGTGAACGTGGATCTGTTGAATGTGCTCAATTGGGAATGTCTTCAAGTATTACCCAGGAGGGGTAATTAAAAGAAAGCGGGAAGGGTGAAGCGGTATGAGCCTTTGGACAGAAGATGAAGAAGCACGAGAGCCGCGGCAGGAAAGAAAAGGGAGGGGAAGTGAAGAATAAAGCAGATTAAGATGGACGCCAGTTCCATACTGAAGCTTTAATGCTGTTCCGTTATTTTAAGTAGGAACCTACATGACATGCAAGGTTCTTTTAGATGTTTAGTAAGAAGAGCTCTCTAAGGTTTAAACCTATGTGAGACTTAATGAAGGGACTAAGCCGTTTGTACCAAAACTCAAACAAGAAGTTTAAGTGAAAAGTAAAAGACGAAAATCCCCCATAAAATGAAAAAAACTAATAAACAGTTAACTGGACACGGCAAAATCCATCTATCAACACTCAACAAAGAAGTTCAAAGTGTTCCATTGAATCTAACGTCCGAATAGGGCTGAGCGGTGGAGTAGGGCAAGATATCTGTTCGGTCTCGCCCACACGCTAAATTCCGCCGACGATGAGCAAACCGGAACGCGGTGATTCCGGCTTCACGACGCGGGCAGGATGGGGATGAAGGAACGCTGGCTGCTGACGACACGTGGAGAAACCAGACCGGAACGTGGTGGCTCTGGCTTTTGGAGTGTGGACCCGTCGGTGACGAGAGAACGCAGGCTGGTGGGGACGCGTCAGGGAACCAGGGTCAACCTGGCCAAGCAGCTGGGCGCACAGCTCGGGCCCGTAGCCCGACGGCTGTTGTTCGCCTGTTGGAACCAAAGTCTGCAGGCCCTGGGTAGGAGTTGAGGACCGGATGGCCACGGTCCTCTCGAGCGGGAACACGACGGCAGGAGGCCCCGGCCGGTTGAAGTCCTGCAGGCTCGGGTCCGACACCCGACGGCCCATCTTCAGCGCCCGGTCGGGTGACGACCTTCCGCTTGCCCCGTCTTTTTCGAACTCTCTTTGATCTGCTCTGCTCAGGCTTCTGCTTCCGCTCTGGCCCACTTGTCTCGTCCCGATTGGAGATTCTGTACTTTCGTGGTACCAAGCCATTGGGCCTTGAAATCTCCATGGTCTATGATCATTGGTTACCTTATCTTTTATTTTGTTCACGGCGTGCCACGCGTCCTCGTGCATGCGACGTCTTCACTGCCATCGTCATTGTCGTTGTCTAGGCAGCAACGCGCGTGCACTCTGTTCTCTTCTGTTTTTGTGACGCGCACTTTCCAAAGGCACGCACTTTGAACGCGCACTCCACTCATCACAGTGCACAAGCTGGCTGTAATCGATCGTCACAACATCACGCCCTGTGGTCACTGACAGAATCCAGCAAAAAGCATGTTCACTGTGTTTTACCACAAACAAAACACATTCGGAGAAGTGGACTGGACGAACTACGATGTACGACGCGAGACGCCATGGCTAGTGATGTAAAATATAGAACTGCACAGCGTCGCTAGTTGAGTAACACACATCCCGCTTGCTCTTGTGTTGTAAAGTTTATGTTCATAAAGGTAACCGTTTATTCTACAACTCATTTGGTTCCATTTTGTTTTATTTACATCTATTCACCGTAGCAGCTGCACACAAACATTTGCTTTTTCATGAAAGTTTTGAACCTTCTTGGGGGCGCTCCAGGAACATAGGTGAGGAGGAAAGGGAAAGGTGTCGCTACCTTGGAAATTTGTTTCATCTAGGGACCTTGCCCTTTTCTTAACCCTTCCGCCACCTTGCGAGTTTCCACTGAACTCATTCGCATTACTTGTGTCCTTGTGCTTCGAGTTGTCGACGGACATGCCCTCACGCTGCCAATCGCTAGCTTTCTGGTTAGCTCAATTGGCAGAGCTACCGCCCCGGATAGGCGTTGGTGCTGGGTTCAAACCCTGGACCAGGATGAATTTTTCGGCAACTCAGAGTTTTTCTTTCAGAGAAATCCGTACGAATTTTTTTGTGGCTTCGTGCTACAATCGGGTGGTTTTTTTCTTTCCCTTTTCTTAACCCTTCCGCTACTTTGCGGGTTTCTGCTGAATGCATTTGCATGGCAGTGTTTGACATGCCAGTGTTTTGCAAACATTTAATGTAGTACATGGCTAAACCACACGCACCAATCGCAAGTGCCAGACGGACCAATTTTTGACATGGTTTTTATTAGCTCTGCCAGGTTTCCTGTGGTATGAAGCATAAAATTTGCGATTTGCACACATTTCACTTTCTGTGATAAATAAATGCCAATGTTTCACCCAATTTAGGATAACTATGAATTCTTATAATTGAAGTGGTAATTTGTGTTTATGAGGACCTTAAGCTAGCATTAAAGGGACCCTGAAACGGTTTTGTACAAACACCCTGGGCTGGTAGACCAAGTCCCAAGGATTATTTAGAGGCTAATTTGAGCTCTTGCATAAACTGTGTGATTTATTACAATGCTTTAAAGCTGAAAATTGGTGCAGATCGTTGCGCATGGCATTTTCAACTGCCTATTCACAGAGCGACATGTTCTGGCGACTTAACAGCGACATGCTATGGCGAGAGTATGTCAGCAGCCACGTCACCGTGGCTGTAGAATGCCTCGAACTGATTGGCTGTCATGGGCTATAGAATGCATGAAAGTAAGATCAATTGGCTGGTAGGTTGGCGGAACCTGTCTAATCAGAAATCAACCACTCCGCTGTCTTTGTCTCTGTTGCCAGACGGCATGCGCACTGTGGGTGCATTATGTGATGGCCTCCGAGAATGCGCGCAACTATTTGGTGTGCAATTTCGGAGGTCTAAGATGGTAAAAGCTCAAACCATCGAGTGCGCTCATGAGAGATCTGCGATCGCCAGAGATACCAGCGTGCACTTTGAGTTGAGGAGGCTAGGCAGAGTTCAGAAGGAGGGTATAATATAATTGTCCGAAGCGACTTTGGTACATGGCGCGTCACTAAACTTGTGGTGTGAATGGTTTGATGATGTTCTAACCTAAACGCTGACAAAACTTCAAAAAACCGTTTCAGGGTCCCTTTAATCTAATGAACATATGTAAAGCCTTCATGTTGTCCAAATTGTGCTTGTGATTTTTTTCCCATGCAGGTCCTTCAACGCCTTATCAAATCTAGAGGCAAATCACAGAGCCGGAATCTCAACGTACAGATGGTGGCTGCAGAAAAATTGGCACAGTGTCCACCTGTGAGCTTTTGTTATCTTTGTTTGTGTAGATCCATCTCAGTTCATTTCTGCTTTCATGCATGTAGGTCAAACTATGAGAAAGGGCGAAACTGGGTTTTCCTAAGCTTGGTGAAATCATCTAGATGAAGTAATGGTTGTGCTCTTGCAGGTCACTTTCTTTATCCTGTGCAATGGCAGTCTTCTTAATTCACTGTGATACTCTGTTCATTTCAATAACACACACAACTGCGTATGAGATGCGGTCAGACATGAAACCCCAATAGCTGGAATACGAAGAACAGTAAAGCTTTTAGCTCTTGTCACCATATAAAGATGTGCAATGTGTTTGTTGAATTTTCTAATATTGCTGAGTAGATAGTGTTTAAAAAAAAGCATGCTACACATTCAAGCATTGTTAAACGCTCACTACTTCAAGGATTCCATTCCAGGTCTTTCTGTCAAAAGCCTCTTGTGCTTGTGCTGATCATTTTTCTTCACAAAGATTAGAAAACTGTATAGGCTGCAGTTCTAGGTGAGGATTTTTTTCTTAAAGGGGCCCTGCAACACTTTTTAAGCATGGTCATAAAATGCTGCCGATCAGTAGTAGAGACTACCGACAACATGCAAGCCAAATATTATAGCGCAGTACGCAGCCTCGAATTCACAATAAATTATCAGTCAGCTAAACATTTATTTCTCTTCTTTCGACAAATCACGCAATAAGCCCAAAAATCACTCATAGTAAGCCCATCTATCAGCCGTTGGCTGATTTAAACACGACGCGCTCGGTTGTTACAGAGATCGCAGTGGAAGACCATTACTTGTCCACGCATGCGTGCGCGATCGCACTGAAAAAGCCACGTATGTATTCGAAGAAAAAAAAGAAAAAGTGCTCAAGGTCACGAGGCATGCGTGACGTTTTTTGTTGGCCCCTCCCATCCCACCCTGCTTAGCTTCCAGCGTTATCGTCGGGATGAGAGAAGAGAGAACGTGATTGCAGCATGTGACAAATCTTTGTAACTCCGCTCGTATCGGATGGATTTTTGAAATTTTTACGGCGTTGAATTTGTAATCAATATGCTTTTTCAGTGAATTGATTCTATGGTTACTCAAAAAAGTGTTTCAGGGCTTATTTAATGCGAATGCATCTCTTAGTCGGGCTATGTCAGGCATCCGTCGTTGTTCGCAGCGCCGCTCTCATTTTCCGCTCTCAGTCCCTGTTCTGCAGCAACAACTGAGGGCGTGCGCACTTATCCTTGCCTCTAGCAACCGGAGCATGTGGTGTGAGAGAGTGTAGAAAAGGGTAGGATGCAGCTCTATTGTTTGCTGGGTGAGCGGCTCTCAAAAGCATCCGGAAATGTGTGCTTGAGACGCCACTGTGAAATGTCACTGCCGAGCTGAGAACGCTGTTTGTTTTGTTCACTTCATAGTATTTTTTGAACCGTGCACGCTAGCTACTAGAGCTGCAAACGCACACCGCGTTTCTCGCGACAGAACAACGCCACGTATGGCGAACAGCGCCATTGGCTGCACGGTGTAAAAAAAAAAAAACAAACATTCTTACGCTTGGTTCTCGCGTTCTAAGCGCCGTTATGGGTGCATTGCATTTGCATTTCCTCACGATTCTCTTCCGGGAGGTGAGGGCATTTTTCTTGGTGTCTTGTCATAAACAAGGAACCCGCTACTTCACCAATCATTTTCATTTAGTCTGTGTATGTATAATATTAATTTTTTGGTAGTGCAGTTAGTGTGATAGGGTTATACCCCAAAACTCATTTTGTAGGTTACAAAGGTGAGCCCACTAACTGGCATGAATTCAGTAGTCAAAAAGAAGGTCTATAGTAAATAGCCATGGGCTGCTTAGAAAGTATGATCATAATGGTAAGAAGCATAAACAGCAAAGTGCATAGCTTCATGTAATGTTGAACTCGATATGAGCTGCGACACAGTGCATGTGGTCAAAGGGTACCAAGTCTGCATGGTGACATTGACAAATCTTAAATTAGCTCGGAAAACACCCCTAATCAAAATTATGTTTAGATTGCCACTTTTTTGTAAGTCGATACTGGCTGCGTAGTGATAGTGCCGTTTTTACCACAATGTGTCAGACCAAAAATATTGAGAACTTGTACGCAAAAGAACAGTAGTGTTTGTTCTATATACACCAGTTGTTTTGTATTGATCGAATGTAGTGTACATATTGGCAACGTCTGACAGGTATTGTTAGTTGCTGCACATTGATAGTTTTATGGCTACCGTATAAACGCGTGTAAGGGCCGCACCCGTGTACGGGCCGCACCCCGTTTTTATGACGCACATATTCGAGAAAAAAAAAATTCGCGTAAGGGCCGCACCCACACTTTCATTAACCCACACGTATTCAAAACGCGCGCGTGCGTGCGAGCTTTTGAACGTCGTCAATAGATGGCGCGAAAAACGCAACCATCATCATCACTATCAAAGTTTACAGCAGTTTACAGGATGCGTCACTAGTATATTTTGTTTAACTTTCTTCGTGCTAAGGTGTTCATAAAGTGTGCTAAATATTTCAACTTTTTTATTAGTGTTCATACGCTCGTTACCTGAAGGTTAAACCGGGATTTTATCCTTCGTGCCTCGCACCACTATACAAACGCGCTCTCGATATCGGCATCAGCATCACCAACTTGTGCAGTTCAGCCGGCCATTTGTAGGAGTTGTGCACGCCGTATTGTCTCTCGTGCTTGTCTTCTGCCGAGTGTTCACGTTGTAGCACGATGGGCAAGCACCTGAATAGTTACACGGCTGGCTACAAGTTAAAGGTGGTGGAGTTTGCGCTCGAGCACGGGAAACGTGCCGCCGGCAGAAAATTCGACGTCGACGAAAAGTGTGTTCGAAGATGGTGCGCACAAAAGGAAGCTCTGGAAAACACGAACAGCAAAAAGCGCGCTTTCCGAGGAAAGCCATGCAAGTTTCCGGAACTAGAAGAAGAGTTGTTCCGATACGTGACAGAAGTGCGGAACGATGGATATGCACTAACTACAGACATGCTGCGCGTGAAGGCACTAGCCTTGGCACGTGCGAAGAATATACCAGCCGGGACTTTCAAGGCTAGCGCTGGCTGGGTGCGACGATTCCTGAAAAGGAAGGATTTCTCCTTTCGGCGAAGGACCACGTTGTGCCAGCGGCTGCCAGAAGACTACACCGATAAGGTGCTTAGTTTTCATAAATATGTCATCGGCCTTCGCCATCAACATAATTATCTACTGTCGCAAATAGGGAACGCAGATCAAACTCCTGTGTGGTTTGACTGCCCGGAAAACTACACAGTCGAACTGAAAGGCAAAAAGAGCGTCGCCGTGCGGACCACCGGCGCTGAGCGCCAACGCTGCACAGTGATGCTTTGTGTGACCGCGGACGGGCGGAAGCTACCCCCGTACGTCGTATTGAAAAGAAAAAGAATTCCGAACAAAGTGTTCCCCAAGGGAGTCATAGTTCGAGCCCAAGAAAAGGGGTGGATGAACGATGACTTGGTGCTCGACTGGGTGAAGTGTGTTTGGCAAAACCGACCAGGAGCGCTGTTAGCCAAACGGTCACTTTTAGTATTAGACAGTTTCCGCGGTCACCTTACCGACAAGGTGAAGGAACAGCTGCGCCGTGTCGGCACAGACATGGCCGTGATTCCGGGCGGCCTCACTGGAATGCTGCAGCCTTTGGACGTCAGCGTTAATCGACCTTTTAAGGTGGAATTCAGAAGGCTCTACACGGAATGGATGGCAAGCGGCAGCCACGAGCAGACGCCGACCGGACGGCTGAAGAGGGCACCGCTTGCGGCTGTTCTCGGTTGGGTACTGTCGGCGTGGAACTCAGTCTCGACGGACGTTGTGACCCGAAGCTTTAAAGTCACCGGCATATCCAACAGCTTGGATGGCGCGGAAGATGACTGCTTGTGGGAGGACGGTGCTCCGCAACACACCATCTCGGACACCGAGTCTAAGGACTCGTTGAGCGACGACGATTAAGCACATATGCTGTATGCTGCAATAAACGTTCTTCGTTCGCTAGCTGGTACGTTTTTTTCTTTTGCTTCAAAAAAAAAAAAATGCACGTTGCGTGTATGGGCCGCACCCTGAAAATTGGCCCTCATTTCTTGAAAAAAAAGTGCGGCCCTTACACGCGTTTATACGGTATATGCTGGGCTGCATTCCATCATAGGAGGTCGGATGTCTCTTTGAATTGAATCAATATTGCCTCCTATCAAACGCCCGGCAATATGTACTGCTCCGATCCTTCCCCTGAAATGATGCCGTCGTTTCCAGAAGTGTTACTCGTGGTTCTTTTTGGATATGCAGGAGATGTTTGATGTGATTCTGGATGAGAACCAGCTGGAGGAGGCGTGTGAACACCTGGCCGAGTTTCTGGAGACTTACTGGCGGGCTGCGCATGATAACCTGCCCGAGAATTATGCCCAGCTCATCCTTAACACCCCCTGTGCGGGCATGCTGCCAGATCTCAACCAGGAGTCCCTCGCTAGCCACCGCACTACTCACCCAAAGACCATCGAGGCTGAAAGGGTGTGTTTACATGTAGTATTTGGTTGTTCATGTGCGTGGCACAGACCTGAGGTGATTGCTGTGTGCATTTACTGAGAGGGCAGTTTTAGAGCTGGTAAACATAATCACATGAGAATGCACAGTGTACTGTATTTACTTCATGCTGTCTATTGAAAGCCTAAGTTGCTCCTTCAAAAGTTCATGCCTATATATAATAACTTGGGACAGATACAAGGATATAGGGGCATAATTCGATAGGTCAGCCCCATCATCGTGGTCTGGTTGCCAAGGTACTCAATTGCTGACTAGCAGGTCGCGGGGTCGAATCCCAGCTGCAGCGGCTGCATTTTCGACGGAGGCGAAAAGGCTGTAGGCCAGTGTCTTCAGATATGGGTGCACGTTAAAGAACCCCAAGTGGTCGAAATTTCCATAGCCCTCCACTACGGCGTCTCTCATAATCATATGGTGGTTTTGAGACGTTAAAACTCCACATATCACCAATTCGATAGGTCACAGCTTGAAATTTTTATACCTACTAGATATCTCAGTAGGTCCTTTAATGCAGTTAACTAATGTTAATGTTCATATCATAGGGGTGTGCAAATACTGAAAGATTGGAATGCAAGTTTACTGGTAGCTTTGTGAATAGTTCGATTTGCAAATCAAGTGTAGACTATTCAATTTGTCGAATATCGTCACCACTAGATAATTCACTGTTTCCAGCTGCTCTGTGGGCCAGTGCTTGACAATTTTTAAGGAAAGGTGATATCTCTAGTCTATTTTCATGATCGCATGCTAATGCGGCGATTGAAACACAGACATGGCACATCTGATCACGAAATTTTTGACGTACCGTAAAATGGCGCACCGTAAAATAGGAAAGCAGTGCATACATTTTTTTTTATTACTTTGATGAGAAGAGTAACCTTGACCTTTCAACCTCCACTTCGAAAACCAAAATATTAGCCACAAATGCAGAAAGTATTGTCAGCAATTTTCTCAGCAAATGGGTGCTGGGTGAAAGGAAACTATAAGGTAAAGTAAAAATTGGAGCAAGAGTGTTTTGCTTATTGCTTATCCAGAACATTATTTCCTTCTATTGATTTGCTACAGTTTTGCTTATTCGTATGCTACTTCCCAATCCAACTACTATGGCTACAGGTTTATAGTTATTTGCAGATATTAATCTATTGTCTATGTTTTTCTGATAGAAGGCACTTTCTGGAGAATGATTTGTTCATTCGCACTGGCATTGTTAAAGGAAAGTAGCATGCATGTGTTATTGCATCACCTAGCAAAATATATATATATATATATATATATATATATATATGTTTAATTGTATAACAGCCGTGACATAATGGAATTGGTAATCTATGTTTCTTGTATTGCTATCCCTGCCACATCTTGTTAAACTGCAATAAATAGCAGAGTTTTACTAGAAGTCTACTCAATTGGTGTTGCCGCATGAAGAAGGCTCTTTGAATTGCATATTACTGCAATTCACTTGAATTGTTTGACTCACAGAACCCTATGGGAAAATTTCAACTGTATGGCATTCCTGAACAAAACTTGCAGACATCCAAGGAGCAGGGCCGAGAGACAGACGAAGAGCTAGAATCCCTGTCTCATCATCGTGGCCACCGCTACCAACAGCAGCAGCAACAGCAGCAGCAACAGCAGCAGCAGCAGCAATCAGTGGCACACCATGAGACCATGCCCCACAGCAGTTCCTCGCAAGGGGTGGCATCCAGTCGGCACTCCGCAGGTGCAGCAGCTGCACACAGCACAACAGCACAGCTGCACTCACGACCACGGTCACATCACCACACCTCGTATTCTGAGAGGCGGCTACCCCGACAGCCGGGCGAGGTGAGATAGCATGGGACACACTTTTGTTAAATGCCACAAGGCCAGTGTCACTGCATCGTGCGCACTCGCTATTCAGCGTGGCATTCTGGCTGTAATTTTGGAAGAACTAATTGTATGGCACGCTTTTCTTGTTATTTGAGTGTCATAATGCTGTGGTGGTTATGCAGTACAGAAGTGATGTTTTATTACACTCATAGGCATCTGTACGAGGTGGGCAGACGGGGGTGGCCACCCCCCGTTTAAAGGGCCAGTAAACAACTAAGTTCAAAAATTTTAATGAAGAGAAATATGCATACTCTTGCTATGTGAACATGCTGCCGCAATAATTCAGTGAATACGTGCTAGAATGAAGAATTTACAGGGGTTAAAACTTTTATTTCAGTCAGTTTCAAATTTTCGTGTGGCTGCTACCATTCTCCGCCATAGGGAGGGGAAGGAGTAGTCAGTCTTTGCGACTCCGTCCACTTTTGGCGGCATGACATGACATCCATGATACATCATCGGCATGCAACCACCAACTGTGCGATGCTTCCCTCACGTACATGAGCGTGTCATAGCGATGCAGGCAGAAAACGCGGAGCAAGGAGCACTATTCCCTTCGTGGTAAAGTAGTGAGACGTCTCTTTATCTCGGAGGATTTCGTTCTGGCAGTAGCACTTCTCCTGGAGTCTAGGGCTCTACAAAACGGCAGAGGGCAGCACACAAAAATGAAAGTATGGACTGCACAGCTGAAACTGCATTGCCACAGGGCCAAGGCGCCGTATCGTAGGGCAGAGACGAACCAGTTGCCCTACTCAGTAGTGCATAACCTTGCCCATGGGCAAGCTTTCGTTGTACTGCACATGCGAGGGGGATTGGTCAGGAGAGGAAAACAGGCGCAGGATTGTTTTTTCAAAATGAAGGATGTGCGGGGTGTGCAGTGCTGGGTTATTCGGCAAATGTGATCACTGCTGTCTACTTTCGAATTGGTGAGCTTGTTTGGGAAGTGTAGAAAAAAACTCGCAGCCTGTTTACTGGCCCTTTAATCAACGAAGGGGGGGAGGGGGGGCATATGTTTTTATACCTTTACTCATTTGTGCCTGTTGTACCTGTGCGGAGGACATCCTTGAAAGTGCAAGGTCATGACAATGCAGGTTTGTGATAATAATGGCAGCTGAGGACTGCTCATGTTGCATTCTTAGAGCTGTTTACTACCCACTCTTACCCCTATAAAATTGGGGACCAAAGGCAGGCCAATATAGGAAACATGTCATTGCTTCATTTTAATTTTTACATTCACTGCAAAGCAAAGCCCTAATAGGGAACCCCACTCACGCCTACGATTACACTGACAAAAGGTTACGGTAGCATTATTTTGGCTTAGTGATTATTATTGTCACAATAAAGCTTAAGTACATACCTTGGTGTGCAACCTTTGAAGCTTCTCAGACATGCTTGCAAACTACCAGTCAACTCTGCTGTTAGTCATGACCTACTGTGTGAATGGTGGCTCATCGTAGTACAGGAGAAAACACTAAGGCAAAAAAAGGTATAGTCATAGGGCTGGGAAAAGATAGTTTGAAAATGTATCGCAATACAATAGAAAATACTCAGACAAAAAGTATTGGAAAAACAGATAAAAGATATTGCCATGAAATTTTATCCATAATTGCCATGAAAATTGTATCCGATATGATACTTGCCCGATCGATACTTTGATACATTTGCAAATGTGTTCTTATAGACCCCCACAATGTAGTAGTGGATGCGTGGGTACAAAAAGTGACGGCCTGAAAATTTCTGAATGTGCCCAATTTTTGTTCATGAAATGTTTGTTGGTATCTTTAATTTGGCTGCTTAACAGGACAGCTCTTTAGGCACTTTTCTAAACACCTGCCCTGCCAGGTGGAGTCTGACGAAAAAATAAAATGATGTCACTGCTCCTTGATTTTGTTAAGGTGTCTTAATGGCACCAGTACCAGTCGGAGCCACGAAGTTTCAGTCTGTGATTAATGTTTCGCATAGGTATAGCATTACAACCACAGTATCTTGTATCTTAAGATACATGATATGTTATTGAATGTAACGGAAATACAGATACCGATACTTGTCTTGCGAGACATGTCGCCATGCAGACACAAGATAACCAAAGAGTATGTAAGATAGTATTTGAGGTACATGTATCTTTGATACTGCCTAGCTCTGATAGTTGGTGCAGTAATAATAAATACAAAAGGGAATTGCTGAAGTAGAAAGGCCAGTCACGAAAGCCTAGTCAGGTGAACTGGGTTGATAGAGAACAGATACAAGTGGAGGTACATTCAGAGCTGCCTTTCTCCTGTTAGTCAGATTATTAGTGTAGTGTTGACTGATCACAATAAATGCGAAATTCTGGCTAGAGTCGATAGTCCACATAACAGCTTTCCTATTTCTATATACTTTGGCTCGTATATGTATCTTCCACTCCACTGCTCACTGTTGAGTACTACATACACAATTTCTCAAAGCCATTCTTTCTTGTAGGCATGTAATGCCAACACACTCGCCCGATGTTAAAAGACCTTTAAATCATTACCAGACTGATTTAAGTGCTGTGTTTAATGCGTATACATTATTGTAAGGGTTAAAGATGTGCATCCCTACAGATGACAGCATGTTGCCAAGACAGGTTTGCAGTCACCTCATTTTTGAGTTTGTCCTTTTAAACATGTCCCATGCAACTCGACATGTGAGCTGAACCACTGACGTCATATGTAACTTTTCGTACTTCATTGTGAAGAAGCATTGTTGCCAATTACTGGTGTGCCTTATATATTTGTTGTAAAGAAAATCCGTCATATAATTTACTAATACATTTTCGAACTTTTGATGATCAGTGAGCATCACCAGGTCGTGCTACGGAGTACTCCACGTTGACAGCGAGCTGCGCGAGCAGTGTTGATATAGAACTTGTTTTCGCTAACATGCCGAATCACCCTCGCTGCAATGTGTGCTGGAAATGTAGTGATTGGTGACAACTGATGATTAGAGTTGCTGCAGTGCATCTGTGCAGAGAGCATATCTGTGATACACAGTATCAGGCTCTCTGTGTTTGATCGATGCCAGGATCGGCTCATTAGCAGCGCTTGCTTCCTGCTTGAACAATGAGGACCACAATTCTCATATTTACACTTGCTAGTTATCTCTATAGGAGTTCTAGTTTGTCCACAATCTTTTTAAGTAAAAGATATTTGACACACCTGACATGTCACTTTTTTGGGGGGGAGCACTTGTGTTAAAAGTAGATTTATCATGCTCTCTTTGAGTTCGTCTTGAAGTCTATTGTATTGATGACTACTTTAAAGGACCCCTGACACCAAACTTGGAAACTTCGAGATGCTTGTGTTGTTTGATAGTCCTGCATGCAGGGTCACTTCCGAGTTCTGATGGTGAGCGTCACCTATAAGATATTTGAATTTGGTTTTAAAGTAAGGCTGTCTGCTCGTCCAATATTCAGATGCAATTGACATTTTCTGTGGTTTGACCTAAATAGGGGGCCCCCTCGGTATGTTGCAAAGATCAAGCAAGTACTGTTGGCATTGGAGAACATTTGCAGGGCGTGCACAATACCCATCCGGCGAGGGCTATTGTTCGTTACCCCTTTCACTAGGTTGTCTGGCTGGTCTCAAGGTGGTTCGGGCTGCTTAGTCAGGAATGCTTTTATTTCTTCTGAGGGGGAAACACTCGAAGCCTTGACCTCGTTTCAATTCCTCACCACCCGCGGGTGCCCCTATATAAATATAGCATCCTCAGCATCACTGGAGGTTTAGCTCACGTAGTCTCAGGCACCAGCCCCGCTGTGGGGCACTAGTTTCTTATGGTATTTAGGCAGGAATTTTAAATTGATGCAAAATCATTCTGATATAATGACACCTTGCATAAATTATACGATGCGTTGGAACATTTACGATTCAATTTCTGCATTACCATACACAAAGCTACAAATCGCTGTAAAAAAGTTGCAAACAATACTTCAGCTGTCAGGGGTCCTTTAAGAGATTTAATTTGTGACATTTGCTGATGTATATTTTACAAAGGGCTTGCGAGATGTTAAATCATGGTTCATACTGTAGTATGCCTTGCACAACAGAAAAATGTCAGTTTTTCTTCTTTGTGGCACTCCTTATTGTCGGTGCAATAATTGCTTTTGGTAGGAAGATGCTCAGGTTGCTAATATTATCAATAATGTTAAAATATCTAAATAAGTCTTTAGAAGATGCACGTCTTAGAAATAAAGACATGCTTTTGTATAACTTGTATGTGCTTGTTCAGACTGCATAGCTTTTTTTGTCTCAGTAACACACCGTTACTCACTAACTGGTGCGGCATCATACCTACATCACAGAAAGGTCTGTTCATATTTCGGACATTTCATGTTTTCTGTATGCACAAGATTTTGCAATTTTCTTCATGCCACCATATGTAGTGAAGAATGCCTTGAGCTGAAGAGTGTGCTTTTATTATATGCCTGCATCATTGGTAAAATTGCTTCAATTGTGAGGTGAATATGAGTGCGAATGCTCGCATACGAGAGGTTATTGGCTTTCTTGGGCACTTTGGCATTTCATGGCATTGCTGTTCAAGTCAAATGCACTATGGCTAAACTAGCATGTCAGGGTGTCGCTGAAGTATAGGGATGCCAATAGTACAGTCGCACACGAAATGTCGTGGAATATGAGAGTGCTTGTCAAAATGCCAGCCTACGACGCCTTGCAGCAGGTGCGTAGTGTTGAGAGTGCCACTTGTGCTTTATCCAGTTCCCAAGGGTGCTAGTTCTTAGACTTGTGGCTGAATTTAAAGTCTTTGTGATTGTTGCAAGTATGTGCTCCTGCCATACTGGTGGTGTATCTTTAAACAGTTGAGGAACGATAAACACAGATGCTATTGCTTCTTATAATGCATGCATTAAGGGCTCTTCATCTAAATTCAATTGATTTTTGCACTGCATTTGCACATGTGCATCCTGAAACAGGAATATTGCCACGAAGCAAGGTAATCCTCGCTCAACACAGTTTGCCCATGCCGTGTTAATGTGCTAGGCTTATTAAAAATTCTAAAGGGTTTGAACAGTGCTGACATGACATTTTCAACTTTCGCATATTTTTTAAATTTTTTTAATAAATAATGTTCTGGACCTTCCAAATCTTAGAACTTTCCCTGATTATGTCCCTTGTTCAGCCACTTTTTTTCACACACTATATAAAGAAATAGAATAGACCTTGGCAACATTTTTTCCTTACTATTTTGTGGGGCTTTTGTGAAAACTTTTGTGACTTTTTCTGCCTTGTTGCTTGCCAGTGTTGAAGCTGGAGTTTCACTTTTCTTGTTTTTATTTTTTGTGCCACCTCTTTCAGAGAATTTTGAGACCTAAGCCGAAACAAGTACACTTCCAGGTCGGTCTCCACTATGCTACCACACATACTGCAACACCACTGCACCCGCGTATTTCACACCATTTACTGTACATGTGCAATGTGCCAGCCTCTTAACTTGCATCGTTCACTTCAGCACTGACCTTTGTAAAAGTTGTCTGGTGTTCATACGTGGTTGTTCTGTACACTGAATTGTTACACCTTTGACACGCGTGCTAAGTATATGCGTACTTGCCACACTACCTTGTTCTATATATACTCGTTGGCATGGCGGTAAATAATGTGCTGCTCCCAGTCGAGCTGCTAGTGTTCGCATTCAGAGCTCGGTGCAGTTCTTGACTGCAGACAACTTGACAAACAACAGCAGCGTGCATATTCTTTGGCATTTCTTGGTACAGTGGGCTATTCTTAAGGTGAACGTAAAGGAACCACAGAAATTGTCACGTTTGATAAGTTCAGCTTAATATGAGTAGAATTGAACAAAATAATTCGCTAGAAAACTCTCACAATGTGCTCATTCTACTCAAGAAAAACACTCGCCTCACATCAGCAGGTGACTCGGCTGTCATTTTGTCTTCGGGTGAGAAGTGACTACCAATTTTTCGTTGCTAGGAAATGTTCCTGCCAACTTAAAAAAAAAAACTGCCTGCATCTGTGGCTGTTTAAGATCACAATATAGAAAAATTATTAATAACAGTCTTACTAATGATAACAGTTCTGTTATATTGCAGAAACACCATCACATATCTTCACTTCCAGTTTTCTGTTGTGCTGAGTGCATTACACCTTTGCAAGTTTCGTGAGGAGGTTAAAGAAATCTGCCCATTATCATGCTGAAAACCACAATTGATGTTTTTGCTTAATTATCAGTGAAATTTAGGGAAAATAGTTACTACTGGTATACGTATTTGTAAATCTATGCTTTATGCAATTCTTTGGCTCTTCCATATTGCTAAGGAGCTGCCGTTTAGTGATGTGTAAAAGTATTGAGTTCTGAATGTGTCCCTCAAGTTCTGCATTTTTACAATGTTCCAAGGTGTGGAGTTTCTTCCTAATGACATGCAGCAGTCTGAATATGAAAGAGTTGTCCTAGATTCATGGCTATTACCAGTAGATCAGTTAAAGGGACAGACAACCGATTTTTTTCGACCCAGTTTTTTTTTTTTTTTCGTCGCGACCGAATGCTTACTCCGTGCAATGTTCCCAGCTGCAATAGTTACTCTCAAAAGCACGTAGTTATTTTATAAGCGGTATTTATTGATTTGAAAGGCTCTGAACATGTATGTGTTTTTTTTGTCCAGCAATACTGAGAACTGAAAGCGATTCCGGTAGCCCTTCTGGCGATTTGTGCATGCTGTCATTGTTCTGCTTTCGCAGGAGTTCCTGTAACTATGCTTAACTGTAACTATGCTTATGAGATGATGTGGCTTTATACAGCTTCCTTCTATTTGTCCCACGTTCCGTGCGCCTGCGCCCAAGGTTGATGCGCCTGTGTCATAGATGGCTTGTCCTGTTGTCGTTACTCTCTCGACACACGAGCCAAGTCACCGTGAATGTCACTGACTTTCGTTTCTGAGACAGTGTAGATAAAAAAAAAACCACATCACTTCAAAATCTCGGCAACCTAGAAACTATGTGCACGATTTCATGAGCACGTAGGAAAGTTGCTCAGGATGGGCTGACAAGCACGGGATCATTACGTCATGCAAAGGCAGCGCTACTTTATTGCATACTACTGATGCAGGCCTATAAGTACATTTTATTGAGTAATATCTTTTACTATAAAAAATAAACACTATTTCCAGTCTAACAGGAAAATTGTTGATCGCGTACACTAGTTTATGGTCATGTCACAGAGCAGATCGGATAATTGAAGTTACTGCCACCAGGTGATGGCACATGCTATTTTCGCAATTTCTAATGAAGAAATAAAACTATAACTCTACTTTTCAGAAGAAAGATAGGGTTGGTTTGACTCACTATGAGGGTCAATATTTCCATCCGTGCAGTCATCTAATTTCATGTCCTGGGCAGTTGTTGATCCCTCGAAGGGGATAACTTGAGAGCTCACAGTCATAAGGAAGGGGTGATGATATTGCTTCTTACAGGGCATAAGCTTTCTCTCATTCAGCCCCACAAAGACCAATGATTATTCCGCATCACTGAAAATTAGAACATTTTATTTCTTACTTTTGTGCCTTGCAGGTTAAGCTTCTATAAAAAGAAAAATACAATGTACTTGAGGAAAAAATATTTTTTTTGTAAATGCTCAGTAATTCTTTTTGTTTCACTACCGATAGAACCTGATCAAAGATATTTCAAGCATTACTGTGAGCTTTGCAGCACATCCACAGTTGTTTTATCACTACAGTATCTAATAAGCATATGATATAACTACAACAGCCTTATTTATTACAAAAATACAATATTGTTTCACAGAATTTAAATCCTTAACCAGAGGGTCAAGGATTCAGATTCTAGTCTTCAAGAAAAAAAATCCACTTGATGAGATTACGGCTCAAGCACACAACCCCTGTTTTCGTATGTTTTCGTAACCAGAGGGTAGTTGCTGATCTATTCTGCAAAACAAATGATTCAGATACGGGTTCATGCATTTTAGTTTGTCAATAATATGATCAACTATGTCAAAAAAAGGAAATGAAGTTAAATATAAAACAAAGCACAGTAAAAATTATGCATCTGGCTTTACAGTGTTGCATGAAGCAACACATTGACATAACACAGCAGCTTTGTGGTGGACAGTTCTAGCTAGTATGGCACTACAGAACTTCTTATAACCAGCAGAAGGTTTGTTTCCAACTAAACAAATGTGATAGAATTGTTCAGCTTGCAGTTCATTAAACAGTTCACTTTAAAGCCAGTCCACTGCATAACATATAATTTCACCTAAATTTGTATGCCTCATGCCTTTATCTTTTTAGCTATGTGATTTGCCCTAATGGCTGAGACATTGTGTGCATGTTTTTGTGAATTTACAGTCACTTCCACAAAATGTGTGCAATGTTTTTGGAATTTGTGCCATGCTGTAAAAAAAATAGTACAGTAGACTCTCAGTAAACGGAAGTAAACGGAAATCTGTTAATTGAAACTACTGCTTAAACAGAACTATTCCCTCTGTAGTGCTTGGTTTTGGGCTTGTATTCTGCACCCATGTTCACCTCTCGGTAAATGGAACGCCTGGTAAATGCAACATATTTTCCCGGTCCCTTCAGGTTCCGTTAACTGAGAGTCTACTGTATGTCACTGGTCTCGTGAATAGATTAGTGGCATATTTAGGACTCCAATGTCCTCAATTTCACAGTCATATGTGTAATGATAGACGAAGAAAATCAAATTTTTGTTTTTAAGTTTTATGCCAAAATCTCTGCAAGTTGCGTCATAGATTTCAAAGCATCTTTTTTGTATTATGGTGAGATTGGCTTGATCAGATTTCCTGAAACTTGATATGTCAAATCTTTGGCACCCTGTAAAGGTAACGGTCTTCTTTGTTTACCGATTAGAAACTACAGATGACCTAGTAGACACCGTTAAAATCTATGACATCATGGCGTTTTTTGCAGGCAATCCAAGGTGGCATCGCCACTCGCATTACCTTTTTCCATAGTTTTTTTGCTAGTGTGTTTCAACAGTAAGAGTAATATGCGTTTTTGGTATTGTAACCAATATGTGAAAAATCATTTCCGTGTCCTTTTAAGGCTGGTAATTACATAAATTTGGGGGAGGTTAGTGTGCATCTACACACTCCCCCCCCCCCCGCACAGACTTGAACGTATGTATTGATATAGGCGCAAGCTAAAGCACACTAGCATCAATATTTATCACTTGTTCGGCTCTGTTTTATATACCTTGACGCTAGTTTCAACTTATTTTCTCAAGTTACATTTTATGACTACTTCTCCAAAGCTCTATGTTGAGGATAAACTTGTTTATTATGAAATTAGTCGTTTTTGTCTCGAATTGTGTGGTGCAGAGTCAGATGTGAGGCTCCTAGTTTGCCCTTTGGTTGTGCTGTCCAATGAGTCAATTGTGATGTATTGTGGTGTTCTGGGTCACTCTTGTCCCTCACTGTCAGTGCTCCTGTTTGTGTTTCTTCCCTGCCTGCTTTTCAGGGATTCTGGGAGCTATGACGATGGCAAACATACACGTACAAGTAACGAACCTCCTTTTTGACCTGCACTTGCACACTCAAGGTTGCTGCTACACACATTCACACCTGCAGCGCGTTCTTATGCATCCGCGGGTGCATGCACGCACCTTGTATTTTTCTAAAGCATTTGCTCGAGCTTTCACACCATATTTTGGTATTGTTTAAAACATTGCAATGGTGTGAATGGAAGATTTCAATTTATTTCGTCGCCCCCCTCCTTTCTTTTTCAAAGTATACGTTTTGTAAATCTGCACCGAGGTGCAGTGGGTGTACAAACCTTCAGACCCTGTCAGCTTGTGTCGTTGGCACTGTAAACTTTTGATGGCTGTTCTAGCACTGCATTCCTGGCTGGAAACTGTTGCACGCAAGCTGCGGAAGGCACTCTCTATTGTGTGTAATTATGTTCTAAAGTATGCAGATATTGAGCGAGTTTGAATGTGGCGCATGAGAAAGCATAGCAAAGGTAATTTTTGCATCAAAACATCTTACTTTCCCATTCGTTCATTTTTTGCAGTTTTCTGATTTGTGAACTTATCTCTTTAATGATGAAAAAAGCAAGAGAAGCGCTTTCACAAGATATTGTCACTGAAATACTTGTATTTGTTTTCTTTGTCACATAAAGGAAAAGAAAAAGGGCAAAAAATAATCAAGTTCTAGGAGTAATTCCTGCTCTTTTACTTCATTTGCGCTGCAGGTTTCTTCTCCGGAAGGAGACCTGTTTTCGGCGAGCTGTCGCGGGGATGACATGTACCCAGTGCACGATGACGACGATGATCCCGACTACTATGGTGACCCCCGTGTGCACCCACCACCACCTGTCATGGCCACCTCGTATCGCGGAGCTGCAAGTAGTAATTTCGATGACTGGGACGATGCCCCGGACCCGTATCTCGAGGAGAAGTTTGGCGACTTATCGCCACCACCTTCACACCTTCGACACCACCACCATCCACACTCCGTGGCAGCACAGCGACGGCACCACCATCATGGCCGCCGTCCCTCTGAGTATGACCGTGACGAGTGTGACGACGACCGCAACTATAGGGGTGGGGGTAGCGGGAGTGGTGAGACAAGTCTGCACAGAGGACAGAAGTACCCCGTCAATGTGCTCTAGCAGAGACTTGGCCCTCTTTGTGTTGGCTTTTTAGCAGCATCACATTGTCACCGCAGACAGGTGGTGATGACAACGATGCTCCACGACGTGCCATGGCTTGGCAGCCACTGGCAGGGCTAGCGCAATGTCGGTGCTTTCTCGCTCGCTGTGTATCCTCTTCAAAGCACAGTTGCCACTTTGTGCAGCCAACTGTCATATTCTATGACAAGCCAGCCCTCCCAAACAGCACGGGCAGGTCACAGGCTTGGCTGCCACTGCAGCGACGGCTCTTCCTTGGGCAGCAGCGTTATGCACCTGTGCAGCCCATGCGAGGCACCCCTCAACATCCTGCCTTTTTCAACAGCAAGCGGTTGACGTCTTTCTTTGGCGAAAAAAAGAAACCGCGTGGTTGTGCCACAGGACCAGACCACGGTCCTTCTCCCCACCCCCTGCCTCCCCCCAGTGTGCGACACTCCTGCATTTGTTACCAAGAGATGAAAGGAGAGAGCACATCTCTCCACTGCAACTATCTCGGCAAGCTTGCCTTACGCGTCCACAACCACCATTCTGCTGCTCAATGCAAAATGCTTTTTTTTTTTCAAGCATCTTGCTGCGACTGTCCACTGCAAGGATTGTCACGTGCACTTTAAGGGCACTTCCTTTCAAGTGCTTTTCAACTCCTTCTGCAATTTTTCACTGGCCAAGATGGCGCTCCTTCTCGCCTGAGAGTGGACATTCTCACCGTGCAGAATGTAGGCGTTCAGCATAGCTCTACTGTTTGCACCTTTCTAGTTCCTTAATTTCTGGCATTCTTTGCTGTGAAGCAGCAAGTGTTAAGGTCAAAGACCGTGACATCTTACCCTGTGCCAGGTAGAGGTTTTTCTGTTGTTTAGGTATATGCTGACTACATTTCTTGAGAGCTTAGAATTTCCTGTGGAAACGTGAGCTCAGTGACTTGAAGTCTTAAATACGCCACAAAATTCCTTAACATTCAGGGAGATTCAACTTTGTTTATGTTGCAATCTTTGTACATCAATTGCATCTGTTTTGTCACGAGACATTCTTTTCTAGGGACAGATTTTCCTAGATTTCTTAGGGAATTTTTTAGAAGTTGTTAAGATGTCTTAGCATTGTTTTTATTTTTCATTATCATAGTGTGTCTTTTCAGTCTGTTCTGACTGTTTCTGTATGAGTCATTGCATGGTACCAGCACTTGTTTGGCAACATTTTGTGTGACTTTCATGCCATACATAATGCGCTGTTTTAAATTAATCGTTTGTTCATGTTCATGTTTTACAGGCTTTAGAAAAGTTTAAATAGCATTCATGTCTCAAGACAAGCGTTCTTGACATCAAAAATGAAACTGAACCTTTTGGGTAACTTAAGGTTTAGTAATGTATTATTTTGAAAATGCTAGGTGGTAGAATGTAGCGCGTGTGCCGATTTTGGGCGTTTACTTAGGGTGTCTTAATTTTTCAGGTAGTGCAGCCATTTTATTTGGAGCCCTATTTTTCTCCCTCTGTTTATCAGCCACTTGCTCTAAAAAGCATATGGATTCAGTTTATGTAATATGCTTTCATAAAATTGGAAGTTGCTAAATGCATTGCAACATTGAGCCCTAGCTCAAGCTTCTTTTATCAATCTTTCAATTAAAGTCCTGACAAATAAAAAAGGTGCAATACTTCAAACATTTTTCATGACTGCTATATACTTGCAACTTACAAAACTATCTGCAACATGTGTAGTTGCCTTTTGGGATGGGAGCACATTTTGGCAACCATCTTCTAATGTGCACGAAACAGTGCTGATTTGCATTTTCATATCGATCTAAATTGACTAACCGTATAAATGCTTGCTTTGGCAGCTATGCAGAAATGATGTTTATCAAGTTAGCCTGATAACTAGAATCTTTCATGTTGCCTTTTAGGTCATTCATGCCCTTTCATGTAATGTACATCTGTAGTGAATGGGGTTTTTTATGAGTCATAAAAAATGTAGCAGAGTCATGTTGACTGCAGAAAAAGAAACTGACGCTAGAAGTACATTTCACCTTTTCTAAGCTTCTATTTCCTTGAATCCCAAAGTACTTTAAAGGCCTCATGACTGACTTTGCATTAAGCTGAAATTTTTGTGAAAAAGCTTGCTGTTTCTCAGTTGCTGTTGGCCTGTAGGCTTCTAAATAATGCTTTTTTTAAGTAGCTGCAGACATATAGTTATAAATTAGAAGATTCTGTTTGACATTACTCTTTAAGGTACCTTAGGGCAAGATTCCAGACAAACACAGCACTAGCAATGCCCATGACTGCTCCCTTTGCAGCAAAATCTCTTTGGGTGCCTGTGATTTTTTTGGGGGGCCTGCGTTTATTTTATGGAAGAAGTTAGGGTGTGGCATGCTCAGAGAGCTCGTATGGGTTCTATGCATGATGTTTTGTACACATAGTATATATTGTAGCAGCTGTTTTTATGACTATATTCAGTGTATCATTGTGTTTTATTTAATGAAAAGTTTTGGGTAGTGCATATGCATATTTTTCATATGCTTGTTTGTACAGTGAGTTTCTGTTTGAAAGGCAAAGTTCGTTTGAATTCCCTGAAGTTTAAATGGCATGATGTATATAACATTTGTTTTCTTTTTTTCTTTTTTTTGCCTGTTTCTAAATTTGAATATAGCTGAGTGAACTCGAATGATCCTTGTGATATGAAGATTGACTTGACGCTTGCAGTAGTTTAAATGTTTCACTTTTTGTAATGGTGGACTTTGTTAAATTTTCATCTAGCTTCCTCTGTTATGCTGCACTCCAGAATTATATGACTATAATTCACTTGCGTTTAAGCTGCATGATGTCATTCAGTAGAATTATGGTGCTGTATTTAAGGTTGAATTAGTACTTCGATTTTGTGGTTTGTGGCACCGTATTATCAGATACCATGGGAGAACATACTTGACTCTTTTCTTCTGAAGTACTCATTCTAGTTACGATTGCAGTTCTGATTGCATGTAGGTTACAAACTTTACTGCTACCAACGATAGTGTTTGCACACTGGTATACTTACGGATGTGCCACACCCATGCCAGAGATGCACTTAAGCAGAAATGCTTTAAGGAGGTTGCTGCATCATACTATATATATAAATATGTATATTACAAACTGTAGCTGGAGGGACATGAACAGGATTGCCATGTGGCAACTCTTTTGTCTGATGAAGCTGCCTTACAACTGCGACTCTGTGACAGCGACTGCTCATGTTAGGTGAGTGCAAGGAGAGGCAAAGCAAGAACAGTGTGATGTCCTTTAAAAAAGCTCTGCGATCCTTGCCTCTACATTCGAATGTCAAAAACCTGTTATAGCCAGTTGCAGAACGTTCGCAGTTACTGCGCCTGTACTTGACAAGGTTTTAGCTCCGCCCACGAAGCCTTCATTTCCAACTTCAAAGCATGCGCAAACCACTTAGGATATTGCAGAGAATCGTTGCAGCATCATGTCAAGAAGCCAGCCAGAGGCATTTACTTGCCCAGGGGAGGTTCCTGTGAAGTACATGTGCTGCCGTTTAACATAGTGTTCCACAAAGAACTTTGTTATCCACAATGGTGTCTTGATTTTATTTAAGAAACTTTATGCACTTGAGACCAAGGTACAGCTCTTGGATATTAACTGTATTTTACAATACCGAGAGGCAGCTGTTGTACATTTGCGGTGCTGCAGCTGTGTGTGAGGAATCCCATTGCAAATGTATTCTTCATCTGGGTGTAAATTTACCTCATAGAGAAAAAAAAAATCTATTCGTAGATGTGTATTTTAAGAGGATCACACCAGGTGAAGGAGGCGAGCTGTAGTTAACTGATTGTCTTACTGCTGGCTTATTTTAATTTCTAAACACAACTGAGGCTACTGGTTTAACCTTGCTGCTCCAAAAGGCACTTTAATCGCATAGCAAGCTTGCTTTCATGATTTACGAATGAAGCTTCTAGCTTAAGCATGTATGCTTCATTGCGTGACTTGTTTGTAGAAATAAAAGCTCTTCTCTGTGAGCAGAACATTCTGCTGCTTTCATGGCAAACATTTTTTTTTCTGGTTAGGTACTGCTCTTTTTGTTTTTGATGTCAGTGCATTAACTTTTTCTTGGCCTGTAGGCATTGTTTTAGCTAGGGCAATGTTCATAACATACCACTTTTGCTTGAATGTCTTGCACAACCTTGTTAGCCACACCTGCCACATAACAATCACTTCACAATAGCGCAAAAATCCATGCAGCTCATTCTGCATTTCCTATGACCATCTTACTTCAGAATATGTTCTTTAATTTCATTTCACACAATCATAATTTTATTAGTATCTCGACCAGTTAATTTTTGTCTATGCAGTGTTTTTGTCTAGTGCTTTACCTAAAGCAGCAAGGACTGTACGGAATGTACTTGTGTAGAGAAGCGTGCACAAAATTTTTTTATTATTCAGGAGTGAGATAAGATGAAATATTGTGCACAGGGATATTATTGATAACTAAACAGCTTTAATTACTTTTATTGTGAGTACAGCAACAGTTGAAGTTGCTTTACTCACAATACATGGTTCTAGCATAGAATACCTTACACAAGACTTCGCAAGGTTTTTCATGCGAACAGCTAAGTTTCCCCTGAGTAGTTGACAGCTGGCCTTAAAGGGGCCACGCATATTGTGACTTGCTTGCTCAGAGTTTTTCAGTATGTCACGAATTCACAACACTCGGCAGTTCAGGGTTAATTCTGGAAGAACTTAGTTAAATCAAGTTCATTGCCATGAAAGCTTCATTAATTCGAGCTCATGACAAGAATGAACCTTGTGGGTACCTACCAGAGAATGAAAATTTTTTTTTGTTAGGTCGGGAAAATTGTAAAACTGGGTTTCGTTAGCAATTTTAAACTGTTGCATTGGTGTAAATGTTTTTTTTTATTTACATGATATAGTCCTTGCTGCTCATGTCACTAAACCATGTACACTAGCAGTAACAAGCTGCCTGTGCAGTTGTCAACTTCTTGTCAGGCGACAGGCAGCAATAGTCAGTCTTCACTTTCATTGCATAAATGGCATGTCAACATTGTACACACTGTGTATAAATAATTTCAGCTGTTTATCTTCTGTTGTTGCTTTTGTTATGCCGACACATTTTTTAGCAACTTTCAGACTGGATGAATATGCTAGACCTTGTTATAGAAGCTCTGTGGGCAGTAATATTCTACTTAAATACAGGCATTAGTTCTGTCAGTCATCTGGAGCTTTCTATGAAATAAACTGCTCCGAAATCTGCGAAAGCATTCACGTGAAAGCAAGCTGTTTCAGATTCACCGTAGCACAAAAAAAAAAAAAACCCTCACACCTATGCTTGTTGCATAAGCTGTGCACTACTTGAAGTTAGTATTCTCCTATGTAGCATAGCAAACTTTGAGCGAAACTGCATGATATATTAATGTCTTTTGATGGGCTACTGAAAGGTTTCACTTTTGAATTTTTGACAGCATTGACTAAAGTAATCCTATGCTAGTTGTTTATTAGGGATGTGCTGGAACACGGTTCTGTTTTGCGAAATCGCCATTGCAGAGCTTGATTTTGTTTCTTTGCTAAAGAACACAAAAACTTCATGCCTGCATAAACTGTGGATTTTTGTTGTGTAAACAGATACAGAAACATGCAAGTGTAAAATAAAACAAGAAAAGTGCTTGAGGATGAAGAAAGAGAGAGCTATCAAAGGTGAAACAGTCACTCATCGCGCCAGGAGCATAACTAAAATTTGCTCAGGACATCACAGCCTTTTCAAGGATGCAGAGATGTGACACAAGTGTAACATCGACCTAACCTTTGTATCAATGCATAGGCAATTGTAATGGCCTTTAGCACTGATAGTCCTTTCATTGTCTCTAGTTTTTACACGTGGCATTGCTTTCGCATTTTCCTAGCACACACCATGTGTAGACAGGGATGTTGAATCATCAATTCCCTCTTGTGTTTTGTTTTCAAGTTTCACTGGCGATGATGACGCTGCTCTGAGAAGCAAGTGCAGGCCTCTTGCTTTTTTATGTAGTTTCCCCTCTTGCCCAGGCACGCTAGCAAAAATGAGCACTGACCGTAATTGGTCTCTGGTATGCACTCATGCTGAGCTAGCTGCTAGAACTGTACCTGCTGACCTCAGTGACTTTTCTTCTTCTCCTGGGGACATTCTCTGTATACACGCGGTGGCCCTTTGTGGCACTGGGACCCTGACTGTTCATCGAACAACCAGCCTCAAATGTTCTTGTCCCCTGCGCTTTTCTCGTGTCCAGTCATGACTCACCCACAGTGTGCATATGTGTGTGCCAGGCTCTTTGACGGCTTTTGTTTGTGTTGTTTTGTTGGACGTGGTAGTTCTCGCCTGTTCGCTCGTGCTCGTTAAACTTACTTCGCGACAGTGTGTGCAAATGCATGGAAATGGTGCGAGTGCCTCTGTGTTGTGTGCATTGCTTACACTTTGGTGATGTTCACAGAAAGAGTGCTGTGTGGCTCATGGTAATGAGTGGCCATGGTTGGCATGTTGATTGATGCTTTGCTTCCCATTCCACTTATTTGGTGAGCAGAGTTGCGTTTGCATGTGTGTACTTACCGGTGACCACGTTCATGCGCGAGACAATAGCAACACCGATCAAACATGTTGCAATGCTGCATGTGCAGGACTGGCCGCGAGAAAAGCAGATTAGGTTGTAGAAGAGCCGATTGGAAAGAAAAATGCTACAATTAGAGTGTTCAGTGACGCCACCGTCCTTTTGCTGATCGGGGCTGTGCTGTTATTATATTGGGTGTGGTCACGTTGAGTGGCTACAGTGAATATATGAGCCCCTGAACGATAGTTCCCCACTGGGACTGAGAATAAAGCGTTTGCAGAAATGCTACTGACTAGAATCATTATAGTGAGAATCAATGGAAAATAAACACCGCTCTGCGCTTATGCTCTCAGAAGTGCTTGTGGCCTCTTTCCCATCTTGTCAATTTTGTAAAACACGAAAAAAATGATGGTTGTGATGCAGGTTACATTGCATGTAGCTTAATTAGTCACACTCCTTTCCGAGTATGGCATTTATGTATGCTCTGTAGAGTTCCCATCTTCCATGAATAGCAGCAGCATTTTGCTCACAATTCTTTTAGCTTTTATTGTTGTCCTTTCTTATCCGAGTTGTGGCGCAAAATCCGTGCTGCCTGTGTGACACAGGTGTGGATGATTTGTACATATGTGTACGCAAGAGCGTGTTGGTTTCTCCCTAGCTCTGTCTCTCTCTCATTCTTTCTTTAGCTCTGGCCTTCTTCCTCAGCAGGTTTCTTTCCCCAGCAGTGTTTGAACTACTAAAAGACTCCCTTTCCCACCCTCTTGTAAAACGTGCGTTTGAAGTTTTCTACTCATCCTCTCTTTCGATGCGAGAAAAGGGCTGGTATATATACATATATATATACATACAGGCAAGAGCTGATGCTAATTGAAGTCTGTGTGAATGAAGGATGTATGCTCCTTGCTTGCACGCCAGTTCTGAGCGTGCTTTGTCAGGGATTGTGTGTTTCTCTTTTTTTTTTCTTGAACAAAGTGTTTTCATAATGAGGGCTCCTGTAAGGAAACTGCGTATATGTATATAGTACATATACATGTATGCACGCAGTGTAATGTATAAATACAAAACAAAACCTTTACGGCAGTTTGTAAATAAAGACATTGCCAAACATTGTTCTGTCATTCTTGGCATGAAAGCCATTGTTCATGCTTCACTATGAACACATTGTTCACTGTTTACTATGATGCCTGCATGCAAACTTGCTCACGGGATTCTGATGGAGCTAAGCAGAAATATGAAAGTTAAGGTATGCTGGCATGCAGTTTACAAAGCCTAATTGCATACAGCACAATGCTAGTTCAAATTGTATGTTAAACATACAATGGCGTTGCAGCTGCTAGACAAGCACTTCGAAATGACACAGCTGCACAGCTGGTTGGCTCTGTTTGCTTTCACAGTAGAACATTCACCATTGGTGTCTCGCTATGGTTAGCATTGATATCATGCAAAGTGTTTGCCGAGCTGGCTGATGTTTGAATTTGAGAGGCATAGTGCTCTGGAAGAAATCTACAGGGGATCAACTGCTACCATAGTGCTTCGTAAAGAAAGCAACAGAATACCAATAAAGAAGGGTGTAAGGCAGGGGGACACAATCTCCCCAATGCTATTCACTGCGTGCTTACAGGACGTTTTCAGAAGCCTAGAATGGGAACAGTTAGGGATAAGAGTCAATGGAGAATACCTTAGTAACCAGCGCTTCGCCGATGACATTGCATTGCTGAGTAACTCGGGGGGGGGGGACGAATTGCAACTCATGATTACGGAGTTAGACAAAGAGAGCAGAAAGGTGGGTCTTAAAATTAATCTGCTGAAAACGAAAGTAATGTACAACAACCTCGGAAAGGAGCAGCGCTTTGCGATAGGTAATAGTGCACTTGAAGTTGTAAAAGACTATGTCTACTTAGGGCAGGTAATAACCGCAGAGCCTAACCACGAGATTGAAGTAACTAGAAGAATAAGAATGGGGTGGAGCACATTCGGCAGGCACTCTCAAATTATGACAAGTAGATTGCCACTGTCCCTCAAGAGGAAGGTATATAACAGCTGTATCTTGCCGGTACTTAGCTATGGAGCAGAAACCTGGAGACTCGCAAAGAGGGTTCAACTTAAATTGAGGACGACGCAGCGAGCAATGGAAAGAAAAATGGTAGGTGTAACCTTAAGAGACAAGAAGAGAGCAGGGTGGATTAGGGGACAAACGGGAGTTAAGGATATCATAGCTGCAATAAAGAAGAGGAAATGGACATGGGCCGGGCATGTAGCACGTAGACAGGATAACCGCTGGTCATTAAGGGTCACCAACTGGATTCCCAGAGAAGGGAAGCGGGGTAGGGGGAGACAGAAGGTTAGGTGGGCAGATGAGAATAAGAAGTTTGCGGGTATAAATTGGCAGCAGCAAGCACAGGACCGGGTTAACTGGCGGAACATGGAAGAGGCCTTTGTTCTGCAGTGGACGTAGTTAGGCTTATGATGATGATGAGTGCTTGGCAATATTCTGAGCAGGGCAGAATGCGAAGGTGTTACAAAAAATAAAATGCTAGAACGTGTTCTCACATGGTGTCACTGGGGATCAGTGCATTTTTATGTTTTACTCAAGGGACTGCTCGTCTAGCGACTTTAGTTGCAGTAGTTGGTTACTGGTAGCAGGCAGGAGGAAGGGCAGAACCTCCTTGCATGAAAGAATTCTACGCCCACAACACTCGGGAGCATATGTGCAGAAGTACATCTCATTGAACCACAGTTGGGTCCTAGCAATACTTGTTCTGAGACAGTACCTTAGTGAAACCCCTTCACCAATGGCAGTCTGATATGAAGAAAAGGGTAAATTTAGGTTCCCGTTTTTCTTTGTTAAATGCAATATTAATGAGAATAACATACAAAGATGCCGAGGATCTTACCTGGTTGTTAGTAAATAGTTCTTCGACTTTAGCTAGGTGATGCTAGGTGGGGTCTAAAATCGGGATGGGAGTCGACAGATGGAAACTCGTAGTGGAATGATCAATGACGTGATCTCCTGGTGGTGGTGCGTGTGGACAAGTGCCACCGCTAGGTGATGACGTCACTACTAACCCCCTTAAAACACCCCGAGGATGACAAGGCGCCTTTGACCAAAGATACAGGCACACGCGCCACCACCAGGAGTTGACGTCACTACTTTAAAACTAACACGTCTAGGATGACACGGCGCCTTTGAAAAAGATAGGTCATCCTATCGAAACGTCAGCCAGCCTCTCTGAGGCACTTCTACTGTTCACCCCGATTATCCCACTAGGTTGTTGCGTGACTTTAGTCAGGTGATTTGAAGAGTTGCAGTAAAACATAAAGCTGGGTGAGTCGGTTCATAGCGACAGGAAAGCACAGCGTGACCTGTATACTATTCATGAACGAAAGGGGGGGGGGGCCGGATACGTAGCTCGAGCAGCAATATAAACTTTGATTTTAACACTGGCGAGCGCGCTGTTTCGGCAGGCATCAGCGGACGGCTTGGATGGGGGGCGGGGCGGAACTGCCACTCATTTAAGGGGGTGGCCACAGAACGGGTGGCACGGTCGCTTGAAGTAAAACTGAAGGAGAATAGAGTTTCTCAAATGTTCTTTTCTATTTACTATGATCACAAGAACCCCATTACAGAACGTATACTGTTAACTTGTGATATGAGTGGTCCCGCCCATTTGCCCTAATTGGTGTAGGGTGGACTGAAGGGATGAAGGTGAATATACAGCAGGAGCCGAGCCGCCGGAACGACGGCCGATCGACCGATGTGCTTCCTGAGCAGGTGTATCACTACATTAAGTATGCCCAGAGGTGCCAGAGGTGTGCCGGCCTTGTTTGCTTGTTTGCGCGCTTTTTCTTGAGCCGCAAAATCGAGACTTACGAAAAAAAAATTGTCGTGGAGCTCAATATCTGCCAAAGGCCCTCACTGATTTTGGTTCCACGTTGCGCAATGAGAAATCCGGGCGAGCATTCTTCACTTTTTATTCACAAGCTATGTTGGCTCGCGGAGCTTATGGCAGCGTTTGGGCTTTAACGGCGCCACAGTTTCCTTTTCTTCTCGGCTCTGGTGGAGCTTCTTTGCGGTTCTGTTTTGGCCCGTCTTTAGTTAGAGTGGCCTACTTTGATGCGTTGACGTCAGGAGCGCCGGTGAAATTATGCGCGGTACTTCATTCTGTTGAACGCGAATCGGCAAGTCATGCAAGTGGAGATATTAGCGGCCATAGTTCGAGTGTGTTGTGGTGTGCTGAGTGCTCGCGTTGTTTTGATAAGTTTAGCAGCACAGAAGCTTGGGCGAGTTTGTGTAATCTGTCTCTCGTATCTTGTCGCGCTCTTAATACCACTACGGTTTCGATAGGTGTTGAAAATGATGCGGTAAAGACTGAAGAGTGCGCTCAGTATTTGTCTAATCACCAAATACGAAGGCGAGTCGCTGGACATGCATACATAGGTATATGCTTTCAGTTTCTCAATTTTATTGATAAATTGTGCGCCCGGTAAAAATAAAGTGTTGAGATAGTGTCTCGTTAAGTAAAATGGTTAGCATTGGTTTGTCCGAAACAAATATTCCTATGGGCACATTTATATGCCTGCCGCACCTCAACATTATTATTATTTTTTTAGCACTTGCACTTTGATATTAGGCTTAGGCTTCTATGTGGTGAAGGGAAAGGGAAGTTCCTGAAAGGCACCGAGAGGCAATTCATCGTTTGCAAATACATGGCTAAATCGAAAAGCAATAGTTTATTCTTATCTGATGCTAGAAATTATTAAGTTTTTGTTTTATGATCAGAGCAAACAGTTATACACTGGTATTTACGTCAGCGAAATTTGCCACAAATATCGCTTGCAGAGTGGATTCACGCACGCCCGGATGCATACTGTTTTTTATCTTCCTGCTTGTTAATCTTGACGAAATTGTGCAATAGCCCCGCCGCAGTGGTCTAGTGGCTAAGGTACTCGGCTGCTGACCCGCAAATCATGGGATTGAATCCCGGCTGCGGCGGCTGCATTACCGATAAAGGCGGAAATGTTGTAGGCCCGTGCGCTCAGATTTGGGTGCACGTTAAGAACCCCATGGGGTCAAAATTTCCGGAGCCTTCCACTACGGCGTCTCTCATAATCATATTGCTACATGCATGCACACTGAGATTCTAGGGGGCGACGCGCGCGTAGGCCTGACGAGGAGGGCGAATTGTGGCCTCCACTCGATCGCTGTTGAACTGGTCACGCCATTAACGCTGGTTTCAAATACATCTTATCCACAGCCTCGTCGATACGGCGTCCCTTCTTTTCCGTAACAATATGGTGGTTTTGGGACGTTCAATCCCACATATCAATCAATCACCAAATCGTGCATTAACACCGTGACAAAGAGGAGGAACACTGGGACGAATGAAAAATTTGGTCTCCGTGTTCTCGTGCAAATTCGCAACGATGCTAACGATGCAGATTTCCCAACTAGGCCGACTGGTTCTATTGCCTCACTTAATTGTTAGGTTAGTGGGTAGCCTTGAGCGACGTGCCCGTACAGTGAGTGTTGCGGCCTAAAACCATATGGCTCATAACCGCAAGAGAAATACGCCGCGTGAAATTGATAAAATCTGCACATTCAAAGCCAGTGGGCGTTTAGTCTACGGGGCAATGAGACCTTCAGAAATAACTGCAGACGCCACGAGAAGCTTGCTTACTTGTGAAGGCAGGCTTCGATGGCATTGCGGATTGTTTATAGGGGCTTAGGATTGTTTGAAGAGGCGCTAAAGTTATACAATGAATGAATTTAAATAACCAATAAATTATACTTTTAAAACTCTATTTTCCTTACTTTTTCCGTCATAAGTTACAATAGAAGAGAATATTGTGGCAAAAGTTTTATTGTTAAATTTCGCGCCAAAATCTCCGCACGCGGCGTCACGGATTTCGGAATGTTTTATTCTTGTTTTGACTCCACTGTCTCAATAAAATTTTCCGAAACTTGGTATGCTAAGCCTATGGCTTCCTCAGAAGACAATGCAATGCATATTTGCTGATTAGCAACGATGTAGGCCAAACATGTATGGCTGTCAATCTGCGGAAACTTCATTCCCCCCCCCCCCCCGAATATATCACTTTTGCAAGTGTGTGTATATACACACATGCAAATACATACGCGAACATACAAAAAACTATTTGAACCCTCTCCCCACTCCCGAAGAAAGTTTGCGAATACGCCACTGCCTCCCGCATTTTCTTTTTGTGCGTTTTCCGGGTTACCAAGTGCCTCCTCGATACTAGTGTGGTTATTTTGGTATTGTGAAAGAGTGATTTACTCATTTAAAAAAAATCGCTTTCTTTTTATTGTCCGTCAGTTTTGAACAGGCGGCCCTCACAGCTAGCGCCATTTTTGACTCGACAAAAATAGGACTATCCTGGGGAGTGCCGATTACCCTGACTGCCAATCATCCAAGAAGAATCATCATCATAAAAAACAAAAAGCCGCTGCTGTACGCAGAGCAGCGAAATGAAGACGACGAGATTGAAGCGCTGGACTCAAGCGCGTCGTTGTCGGGTCTCGGGTCTGAAACATGTCGCGACGGCTAGAAGACGAGGAGTGGCTGATCCACCAGTCGCTGCCGAAGTCGCTGGCGTCGCAGCGCCGGGACCCATTCATCAAGACCTGCATCACGTACTCGGGCGCCGCGTGCGTCGGGTTTACGCTTCTGCTCATCGGCGTGTTCGTCTGTGTCATCGCGTACGACGTTCGCAGGACGGATGGCCACGCCGTCGCAGTTTTCCCAGTGAAGGTCCGATCGCAGCGCCGGGGACCTGTGCCCATACTGTGCCACGTGAACGTGGCCAGATTCTACGACAACGACGTCAGGTACAGGACGGTGGATCTGCCTGGTAACTACTGCTCGCACCTCGTGCTCCCCCTGCGGGGATTTTTCAGCGGCACCAATGAAACACCGGACGCCAGTCTGGCCTTTGGACTGGTGCAGTCACGGCTAATCGAACTGCGAAACGAAGTGAACAAGAGCTTCCCCCACCTCAAGTACCTGATCTCCGTGGGCGACGAGAATGGCGGTGGCAGCCGGCTGACTTTCCACGAAACGCCCAACGCGACCGCGTACATGACCTTTGTCGTTGAGATGGTTCGCTGGGTCCTGCACAACCGCTTCCATGGGATCGTGCTCAACCGCGTCTTCCCCATCGAGAAGGAGCATAAACGTCACATGAGAGTCTTCTTGTCGCATCTCAAACAGGTCATGCACAAGCACGGACTCCTCTTTGTCGTCACCGCATCGTCGCACACTGGCATCTTCAAGTCGGGCGCCAGACCCGGTCGGTTGTCCCGCTTCCTCGATTACGTTGGCGTCATGACACAGGGTCTGCACCACCCGGCCAACGCTACTGACCGCATTCTGGTACCACTCCACCACCAGCGAGAGCGCAAAGGTAGAAGCGTCGAGGACTTCATCGAGAACGTCATTTCGAGCGGCCTACCTCGAAGCAGAGTGCTCCTTGCCGTCTCCTTGTCAGGCTTCGTGTGCACAATGTCTCGGCTTCCAGAGAACAAGGAAGTTCCCAGGTGGATCGACACACATGCCGTCCGTGTCCTCTCGTACAAGGAGGCCTGTCAGTTGATTCGACAAACCGATTGGACCCTGGCCTACGACCGGGAGAGCGAGAAGCCGCACGCGTGGCGCAACAACGTCTGGATTGGATACGAGGACGAGATAAGTGTGCGCAAGATGGCCTCACTCGTGGATAAGATGTTCCTCGGTGGCGTCATCATTTTGGATGTTGGAAACGATGACCATTCTGGGCGCTGCGGGCCTACCAACCCGCTTGTGAGAGCTATCTTTACGGAGGTTGAAGGGACACCTATTGACGACAACTCAACGGCCATCATACCAAGCTTCAACTTAACAGACTCAGACGTGGTACGTTCGCTCAACAAAACTTCCGGAAAGGCTGAGAAAGAAGTGCAGTAAAATTGTGCCAAAGTGTCCCGGTCATTTTTGTGTGTGGATGGTATGCAGCTAATGGGTTCACATCACGAGGTAATTATGCAATCGTGCTTCCAAGTATAGTAGTTACTGTTTGTAATTACCTGCTGTAACTTCCTTAACTGTAACTTCCTGTAACTTCCTCTGTGACTTCCCGGTTGGTCAGGGCTTTTAAACAACATGTTCCAGTTGTGAGCTTGAGCTTGCGGCGGATTTGAACGTACTGTCTTGAGCATTACGAGATGAAACTTGTGGTGAATCACACACGAATGGCGCTGTTAAAAGGACATTAAAGAGCAAAACAATTTTTCGTATATTAGTAAAGTACATTTTCACAATCCAAGTAACACCATTATTACCACAAGACTGTATACGCTTGGTAAGCCAGAAAACGCGCGAAAATAAAATGCTGGTGGAGACTCCACCTTGGGGTCATGCACCAAACCCCGTGCCGTCATAAATTTTGAAAGCGCCTACTGTGACGTAGCTTCTAATCAATAAAATTGAAACTAATTGTCATCTGTGGATGCCATAGACCTAGCATATGGAGTTTCTGAAAAATTCATCGAGCCAATGCCGCAAAAATACGAAAAAATACATTTCGAAATTTCACGCGAGTTTTCAGCGCGAAAGTTAAAGATGAAACTTCAACTGACTTTCCTCGCTAATAATAAACTTATGATAGTCAAACGTATGGCATAAGAGTTATCAGAGTGTAAATCATCAGTCTAAACTAAGTCGTTGTTTCTATTTAGTGCCTCTGTAATTATTACGCGGAAAGGGCCAGTAGAATAGCCAGAGGGGGGCACACTGGTCCCGCGCACCCTGAAATTTTAGGGGCGAAGCTCCCTAAAGAGACCCTCCAACACTAGTGAAGCACCGATTTTTTTTAACTTGTGGTTTGCGTAGATCGATAGCTGGAGATAATTTTAGTATACGTCTAAACGCCGGTACCAAATGATTTGATATTTTAATCCCTCCGTCGCTGCCAAGCACATCACCGCGTAATGGCTCTCACCAGAACTTTGCTGGTGGAAATAACGCGAGAAGGTTTCCGCCATATGATTGGATAAATGTAACGTTAGAAATGATCGTGGTATATATAGGATCACAACTGAGGTTACTCATCTGTTTCATTTCTTTATACTGTGCCTTTTCATCAAACCCTGAACAGACGCGGCCACAACAAAAAAGATCACTGCGAGTACAAAGCACGACAGAGACACTGGCTGCCATTTCGCCACTGAATCTTTGGCTTGCGTGGGTCGGATGTCCATACGAAAGACCTGTCTCTATCTTCCATCTTCTTGCTTTGGGGAGTTTGCGAGCTACCTCTTTCCACACGTGCACTGTTAAAGAATGAACAACAATGGTGCAATGCACCATTGTTTTTCATCGGGCGGCTCACCGAACTACGCGCGAAGGGTCGACAGTACTTCACTGTCCTGGTCGCTCCACAAGGCCCTTTCTCAGAAAAAGAGGAGTGCGTGACTCGGTCCGCTAGCTAACCCTATCCAATCCGAAGCCCGTACTTCCCATAATTCCCAGGGGCGTACACGATCGCAGCATCAGATTCCTCTATAGGTATTAGTGTATGAAACTTTATTTGGGTGGCTAGAATTGGGAGGTGTGAAAACCGGCGGCTTCAAGCTACCCTAACTGTATGCCCATCGCGCGCCCGCTATCTCGGAGACCATGCCAGGACTGCAGCTGTTGCAGCGCGGGCTGGCCTACCACATGGATTATGGAAGGCTAAGAGGTCCTTGCAAAGCGAGTTGCAGAGCAACAAGTGTGGCGGAAGTCACGTGCTTTTGCAGAGGAGTCGTGGGAATAGGCGGGCGCGCCGGCGTCTCGTGTCGTCTGCATCACTACTCGTATGACCGCGTTGTTGATATCCGGCTCGAGTTCTAAATGTGCATTTTTATGCAGCTGTTGCACTTCACAGATGATGTAATGCGTTAGAAGCCTACAGTGAGCGTTGGTCTTCACGGCTGCGAGTTTACTTTATCGCTTGAGGTCAAAATCGGTCGTTTTCGAAGCTCGCGACCACTTCTCCCAAAGTGGTTGGCGCCGCAGCTTCGTTGTTTTCATTCGGCACTGTGCTGTTGCGTGCCTCAGCGAAGGAAGCCTGAAATTCCTAGACGAGAACGGCAGCGTCTACGACTCACAGTGCAAGAGGTAGTGGTGAGCCGCTCTCGTGTACGACGGTCATCGGAAAGCACTACGTGACCCACTGTACACTACCGGAGTTTGCCGAGTCAAAAATTAGATGTGCCTGGTACAGTAACATCATTTATTGCTTGAGTTATCGCGCCCTTTTTACGTTCGCACGTGGTAACTTGATCTTTGGCCAAGTGTTTTATTGTGATAGCAACTATATGGATACTCTCGGCTGGATTTTGCCGTCGCCGTCGCAGTCACTCACCGTATATGTGTCCGTATCTATACATATAGGACAATGCAAGAAAGGAGAAAGTTCAGATAAAGACTCCGGCGAGCGGAATCGAACTTCGGTCCTCTGAATCGTGAGTGCGAGGCGTTTACCACTGAGCCACCGAGGAGCACCTCCTTCATCGTTCAAACGGCAAGCCATTTATTGCGATAGCAATTGTATGGACACTCTGGGCTGGATTTCGCCGCAGGCGTCGGTGAAATACAGCAGAATGGCAAGCAGATCAAAACGTGCCCCGCGTTTCTCACGCACAAAGGACGCACGAAACGTACTCACAGGCATACAGATTGACGCGAATAGGCGTTTCAGTTGTTACTTCGCTGTGTCTGAAAAGCGCGCCCTTTTCGCAACCCGAGGCTGGGCAACGATCGCAGTGACCTTTCTGTGCCGGATAACTACAACAGAATCGTTTCGACGAAGCTCAAAGGCTAGCAAAGACGTACGATTCTCCCCCCTGCAAGGTAAGAGCGCATGATCGAGCATACATCCACTTATTCTCTACGCGGGCCAAAGTAGACGTTAGAGATGAGAGCCGCCGCGCGCTCACTACGCCATCTTGCTGATAAGGCTGAAAACACGATAGTACCCCCCGAAATGCCCGCCAACAGCGGTAAGTGGTAGATATGAATAGCTTGCCGTTTGAACGTTGACGGAGGTACTTTTCGGTGGCTCAATGGTTAACGCCTCGCATTCACGACGCGGAGGTTCCACGCTCGATTCCGCGCGCCGGAGTCTTTATCCGGGATTTTTTTTTGTGCGTTTTCATATATAAATACGTATACATATACGGTGCATCACATTGACGCCGGCGGCGAAATCCAGCCGAGAGTGTCCATATAATTGCTATCACAATAATAAAATTTCACTGTTACACAATGTTCAGCACCCCGAACTTACCGTATCTGCAGAATAAAACAGCCTGTCGTGGAGACTATTCCGCTGATTTCGCACCGTTGCTGCTCACTTACGTTCAGCGAAAAAAAAAACACAAAAGTCAAAGCTACAGGTGTATTGTAGATTCACAATATAAGCCGTAATGAGGCTGTGAATGGCCCACAGGCGCTATACAAGAAAGTATCCAGCACGTTTGCTCATAATCAACACTAAAGTTTCGCTTTCCCAGATCGTGTACCACATGGCGGCGGTGGTGCTGCCCGGCGCATTCGTCCTCGGCACATTCCGACGTCAGTGAAGAGCAAGAACATGTTTGAGCTTCAATATAAAAATATTCTGCAGCGTGTCCCGTATTCAAGTCATGATTTTTAGACATGAGACAGCATATTTGCAGTAATAGGTTTCTTTCTTCACGAGTGGATCCTTTCAGAGATGTGATGTTTTCATAAAAGTTTTATTTGTGCCGGAAATATGGGGATAACTGGCCGCGGATAGGTTTTTTTTTTTGTCTGTGTACCGAGCTCTATGCGCAGTTGAAAAAATCCGTGTGGTATCGAGACTCGCAGAGTATCTCCAAAGCGCTTGGCCGAGAATACCACGGTAGCTGTTGTATTTGTTTTTCTTATGTACTCGCTCGCTCTCCATGCTAATTTAGAAGCTTCATTTCATTCGAAAAAACGAGTTGAGGTTAATTGCGGAAACTTCATGCTGCATCGTAGCAACAGCGCTGTTACAATCGTTAGTACTGGTTTAGATCGCTCACTCGTAAATTAATTTTGCTTGCACTTGATTACACCCGAGCTTCATTAACTTGTGCGAATCCAATCACTGACTTATTGAGGTGAAGACCGTTGTTTATTACGTGGACCACGTCACTGAGAGCGCCACCGAAAGTGTTCACAACGCTCATTTCAAATTTCAGTCGTTTGCTTCGTAAACGGTGTTACAGATAGTGTTCTCGCGTGACGAAAACAATACCGCTTGTGAAGCGGTGTTTGATCGGACCAGCAGTTCATGCAAATAGGAATGAATATACGGCCACAGAATTCCTGGTGACCAGTTGTTTCAAAAAAAATATTTACGGAATTCAAATACACTACCGTCTCGGCTATTCCCTGAACTATAGTGTACTAGAAGACTTCTAGTGCACTGTACCTGAACGTCTTGTGTGTGACCTTATAATTTTGTTTAACATTCTGGATATAATAAAGAAGTTTTTTTCTGGTTGATGCATCTAACGTCTCTGTTAGCAAAAAGCACAACTTCGTCGAATCACCCGAATAAATTGCACAAAAACCACGATGTAATAACTGAATTCGAAAACATTCTAATTTTCTTTGTAATTCTCCGGAACACAAGCTCTAACCCCGGTGTGTACGACAAGTTGTAATGAAGTTCCAGTTATTAGCGTAAGTGCTTTTGCACAGATTTTCCGGCGTAAGCGGTGAAAACAACGAATGCCTTGCTGTAATGCACCACCATATTCAGGGTTGATTGATTGATTTATTGATGGATATGTGGGGTTTAACGCCCCAAAACCACCATATGATCATGAGAGACGCCGTAGTGAAGGGCCCATTTCAATTCCGCTATCAGTCTAAACAGCCGCCTTCTACATTGCCAGATTTGCATCGCAACCGTGAGCTGTTATCACCACCGTATCGCATAAGAGCGGGTGCAGAAAAAGGCGATACTCGGCCGCGGAGCAAGCGAGTCCTTGTCGTGACGTCACTTCACCCCGACTGCAGCGCCGCCAGTGTTCCTTCTCGGTGCTCCATGGCCTGCCATGTCTGGCATGTGCCAGAGCGATGCCAAACGACGCCTTTCCCTTTCTCTACTGTGTGCTGACACGCGTCCACCGTGGGTCTCATGTTGTCACCATCTCGTCCCGTTGTGTTGTGATCGTTTCCGAGTTGATGAGCGATGTCAGTCATGTGTGCGTGTTTTGTGCTGGCAGTTTGACTGAGTTCTCGACGCTGCACGTGAACGGCGCTTTGCGACGGCGAAAGAACTTTCCGTACTGCGAGCGCCTTCGTTTCGTTGTGTTCTCGGGCCTCGAGCGAGCATCGCCGCGACAAGATGCACGCTGCGTGCTCGGCACAGTCCGCGACCCGAACGGTGAGTAATTCCGTTTTCATTGTGCTCGTCGCTCGGGCGCTTTTAATAGGCACGCTCAGATACCCACGTAACGTTAACGTGCGAAAGCGCATGCCTTCAAACATACGAGAATAGGCTGCTGTCGCTGACACGCGTGTACTATGTGAACAATACGAGTTCGAATACGCGAGCACGTGACGAATAGCCTCGAACCCTACATCGGCTGATTCGCAGCGGCCGTTGTCGGAAGCAAAGTGGAAAGGGCGGCACTCTTCCGGTATCCGTTGACACTCCCGCCAATAGGCACCGTTCATGCAAAACGGCGGCTTATTGCACGTTAGTGGCTGCCAGTGCTGATATGGACTCGCATAACGCGCACGGTCACACCGAATAACCATTGTAGCCGCTGAGATATCGGTTGTTACGTAGGCTGCCGTAATGGCATGCCTGTATTTTATGGATAGGCGTTGTTAGATGCGCATTTTGGTGCACGTCTTTCACTTACTTTGTTTTTCGTGCATTTTTTTTTCGTGGTATCGTCACTAGATGCAGATTGCACGCAATAATCTGCCGTTTTCCCGCAATACTAGCGAAGCGCGAGTGCCAGCAGCCAGTTGAAGAGCACCTCTCTTTTCCCGTCTGATTTCGGCAGCACCATCCACGTATCACGTTATCTTGGTTTTGATGCTACTTGCCACGCGCTCGCGAATCGAGTAAGCGAAATTGCTCACAGCACACGCACGTGCGAGAGCTGAAGATTTCGAGAGCTGAATTCAGACAGCCTCGTCGCGTTTGCATCCGCGAAGTCTCAGTGAGTCCAATACTTCGTGCAACACTTCGGTGGCTCGTCAGTGATCTTGCACTCAAGTTTCTGTTTGTATTAATGGACGAATACAACAGAACGCTCCACGAAGTTACCGGCTATATGCACCGTCCTTCCTGATGTATGGAATTCCATCTTATCCAACTGTACTGAAAGAAAACAGTGGAAGACGCGTTGAAATCTGTTGTTGATAAATCTATCGCCTACCACAATAAGAACAAAGTAATCTATGATAAGAAATTGCTTCCGATTGAGTTACATGTCGGTGACTTCGTCCTAGACCCCAAGGTATCCCAACTATGGCAAACTGAGTTCCATCATGAAAGGTCCCTAGGTATTCTACGCAGTCTCATCAGTGAACTATGAAATCAACCATCAACCGCTCTGTGTTGCCCTTAGGCATAAACTCGGATATTGTTAATGTTAGCAAACTACGATGTTATTTTGTACCTTCTGAACTGAGACTTTCTCGAGGTGAGGGGGAAGAGTGTAACCCATGAAGAAGGCGATGGTAGGAGAAGCTGACGAAGAAGAGGTGTGGGTGAATTCGAATAAGTGGATGGCATTTGAGCCAAGACGTATCTCTGTTCTCTAACGTCCTGATATATATATATATATATATATATATATATATATATATATATATATATTTGCTGAAAGAATCACAAAGAGAATGTTTAGTATATAATGACTATGGTTTATTTTACATGAATGAAAGAGTAGTCTTCGTTGCGCCTACAATTTTCATACAGAGGTAAATTATCTCCCGACATTACGCGATATTTTAGCTGGTGCCATTAGTTTTGTACATGATTTCAATATGTGCCGGCAGTCATTCGCGCAGTACGAAGGATACAAAAATATTCGACCTCCTATGCACAATATTATTTGAAACGACGTTCAAGCTACACAATAATCAAGCACTTGCAATGCTCAAACCGACGCTGTTCGCTTGCATCATCACAATAGGTTGCGTGCACATCTGTATTCATATCTTGTGTGTGGCATACAGGATATATGATACCTGTTTTACCACCAAGGTACTCTACAAAACAGACTCGCGGTTGTCACCCTGAACATGGAACATCACACACACTCAAAACAAGACGATAAAAACTACAGAAGTCGTTTTTAAAAGCTATATAATCTGAATTGAATTTCTTACCTACACGCTTTTATCTCAAATGAATGTGTTACGTACAAGCCTATTGCTCGCTATAATAACTTCATAAATGCGCCGTCGCTCGTGAATTACACTACCAACTGCTTACTCTCAAGACTTTGATGCTGCAATGGAAAAAGCGTTGTAACACGCCACGACGCACATAGAGAAATTCCTGGCAAAACTACACTCACCTTTAATTCCAGAATGTATTTGTTTACTATAAGACTGTATTTGGAACAAGGAAAAAAGCCAGGTAATGCTTGAGAATTAAGAGTGCTTCTTTGGTGGATTTGTTCGAATGCGGTAATCGCAAGAAGTAAAAAGAAGAATAACTATAATGCGGCATATTTAAATCATACGCACGGCAATGTTTGATCGGATGTATCAGTGGGTCCATGCAGTACTTACTGGCTTAATTATGACATGACCGATTTCAAAGGCGAATTTAGTTGCTTGGAGATGAATTGACCTGATACGAAAGACGCCATTGATAATACACTAAAAAGATCGAGTAAAAAGGGAGTCTTCTTGTCCCACAACAATAATCATCTCTCTTGCGTTATCACCGCGCGCCCGCAACTACGACACGAACGACATGCGTGTTATCAGTGTGACATATGTTTCTTGATAGGAAAGAGGCCAGCGCCAAGTTTTCAAGAAAGGAAGCGCAAGCAATGCGGATGGTGATTATTGTTTCGAGAATAGGTCGGGGGACTTTTGGCCAGTTTGAGTCTAGTGAGTGCGGTTGAAGAAAGTTATCGTGAGTCTGAGTGCGTCCGGCTCAGGAAAATTTTGGCGAGTTTAGTCCTAAGCACAAAATATACTCGTGGGTCAATGAGAGAGCTCCACAAGTTTTGCCGACCTAAGGCTGTGGGACAAAAAGACACCCTTTTTATTACTCGATTTTTTTAGAGTTTAATTCTTTGGGTCTTTCTTTTTAAAACCACGATGCTATAATGAGAGAGGTGCAGGGTTCCGCAAACTTTGATAACACGGGACTTTTTAACGTGTATTTAAACCTAAGCTAACGTGGTTGCTTGGGCGAGTTGGTACGACATAATTCACATAAAAAACAGCGCCAATAACGAGGGACAAGAGAAAGAAGGAGACAGACAGCGGCACTGTAACACGGGGCTGTAAGATTTTGCCTCCATCGTTGGCGTGACCGGCGCAACCGTGGTCGAATCCGCGTTTTTTGGTACGGAAAACCTAAGTCAATTGGTTAAGTGTGTAGCGCCGCCAAGTCTCTTGAAGGCACACACTTTATCTCTCTTGAGAAGCATCCAACTTCATTTTCACGAACGATTTTCACGTTAATTATATTAGTCAAGGATCATATACGCATCGTACGTAGCTTCGCCCTTTAGTATTTTACACGTACCTCATTCCGTCTCTCATTGCGTTGTCGTTCATGGGTATGCCAGACATTTTCTTTCCCGATGACACATACTCTCCATCCGACATTATTAACGTATATTTCGCGCCATTTCTCCGTATTGCAACAGTGTTAGTACAAATTCTGAGTAAGCGCGAGAGTACTAAAGCGATATATCTTGCCTTTATTTTGTTGGCCTCCGCTTAGACTAACGCGAGAAGATCCTACTTGAATCAGCATTGTTATTCCTCGCAGATAGAAATAATTGGACAGACCTCGATAAGCAAGAAACGTTTAAAAAAATAGATTATAGCGTTGAAGCAATGTAGATATACAGCACAGACTGACTCATCCAATTACAAAATGTTATAAACACAACAGCAGCGATGCAATGCTTAACAGTTATATATACAGCTTAACAGGTATAAAACAAGAGTGCTCGGAACATATATAAACTTTTTTTTTCTTCATGAAAGACACAACATGCTCAAGTTAAGCGATTTAGCAAGCCCGTTGTACTTACTTAAATAAGCTTATTACGAACCGTATCACCGTGAAAAAACAGTCACTAGAAGCCACTGTTTCGGTCTGAGGCTTTCGGAAAGGGCACGAATATTATCGAAAATTACATGGGCTCCAACTATGGATCTTACTACACATTCAATACCTTCGAAGTGAACATTCAAGAACACCAGTGATTCAAAAGGGACGTCCAGAGAGCCAATGTTTTGACATGAGAACTTGCCTTGAGCAGTTGTTTTCACGGAAACATTGATTCCATATGTGCAGATCAAAAGATTATGCCCTAAAGGCCACTGAGCCCCCATCGCAGCCGCAAACATCATCCTTGAAGTTCGTGTGCGCTGCGCCAGGGTGCGCTACGTGAGGGGCTCATTAAGTGCTCGTTCCAAGCTGTTAATGTATCGTTAAAACGCTGACTTGGGTGCGAATAAATTTGTTACTATTATTGATCATAAGCGTATCTGTGAAATCACCATCGAACCCACCATCTCAAAGGCCTCAGGATCTGAGTTTCACCAATCATGAACCACTGCGGATCACTTGAAGTCACCAGAATATCTGTAAAATATTACTTTGAGAACTCTAAGTGCGTCCTTGATGCAATGGCACATGACCCAATAGCGGTATGTCGTGCACTGTGGTCTCCATAATCACAACATTTAGTCCAAAGGTTGACTTCAGGTCCGGCGGACTGTAGAGTTCTTTGTCCCTTGAGATTCGGTCCACAGAATCGAAAGAAAAAGCGCATACAAATCGCGCGGCCATTCTTCTCTGGGATCTCTTGAGCCTTGAGTGGCGGTGCTATCCGAAGGATTTGTTAGGACCTTGATCAGCACTGTAAGGACGTCTTGAGCCACTGTATGAGGAGAGGAGTAGAGACAACCCTTTATCAAGAGGCCCAAGTGTACTTGCTTCATTGCTTGGTCGCTACAAAGCGATCATGAAAGCGTTGAATATGATCAACACCTTTTACGTCGGGTGTTACTAGTACAATTCCTTGTTTGTTGTGCCATTTTCTCGCGCTTCGAAAATTGAAGGTGGCTTTATCACCCTTTTCAGAACTGGACTGGAAAAAGTTTTATGGGAAAGCAGCAGATTGGCGACCTAACATATTGATTGTATAGTTGGTATGATTGCATAGTTAGAATGAAGCATTGCAAAAAAATACAGAAAATGAAAATGGGGCACCGGGTCAACTAAAGCAAGGCTAAATAAATGAAAAAAAATTCTGTTCCCACACGCAAGGAAGCATATAAGCGTAGTTAATATTGAAAGTAGGGAGAAGCTACATCTTAGTACTTTTTCGCCGTTCATCTTACGGCCACAGTTGCTTTGAAATGTGAACGAACGCGACATGTGACTATCTTTTTTCTGGTAATGTTAAACGCTTGCACATCTTTCTTACCTCTGCAAGTGTCATCTTGACAAAGCCATTTTGAAGAGGATCTTTCTTCTCAAAAGTTGCTGCAAAATAAAATAAAAATAAACAAAGAGAAATAGTTAAATAGTTTTAATCATTTTAAGTTATATCGCTTTATCATGTCGATGTTGAATATAAAGCAGAAAACATTTTCACTGATATTAAATGTATTAGTCTGAAACATTGTGTTAAAAGAGAATAAATAGGAACAACATGCACCTATTATAAAGCTAGTAATGCAAGAGCTACAGCGTTGTACAAGAGAAATCTTAATCATACCCGTTACTTGCAATAAAAAACCACGAGCTTTCATTTAAGCACAAAGTTGAGTGGCGTGAATGGCACCGGTAAGATTGGGGTTATTAGCGCGTTGCCTTCGCGGTTTTAGAATAACTTGATAGGCTTCGACCAGCGAAGCAGCCGGGTATACCTACCGAAGGCGACGGACAGGTGAAGAATGCAGGAGACGAAGTCTCCGAACCTCAGCGTGCCGTCTTTCCTCATGTACCTCAGCATCAGCATCGAGAGAATATCCGTGTTGAGCTGAAAACCTGCGGAAATTAAATGGCACATCTCCTCGTCTTTAGAGGACATTATATAGTAAAACCTAATCATGGTCCACGTATACCAAAACCTTGATGATAATATGAAGCTGACAATTTACTAACCTACATCCACAATGGCATCGCGCAGCTTCTCGGCCCTCAGAATTCCTGCCGTGCCACGTGTGTGCTTCTTGAAAGTGCTCTGCCAGTACTTCAGACTGCACATGAAGTTCTTATACTCCTGGTACCGAAGCCTTCCCAGACCAGTTGTCTGAGAAGTAGGGCGTCAAGGACAAGAGCGTACCTGGTTGGATGCTGCTCATGAACATTTCTGTGTAGTTTCAGCCAAAAGAAGCCTTATTTCGTATTCGGCGTCAATTGCAGCCGTTACAACATTTTGAACCATTTCTGGATTATTAAATGCTTCATTTTGTGCTCGTCTCCGTCATGAAAAAAAAGGGGGGGGGGCACGCGATTTCTGTATGCACATTTAATACCTGTGTGTGTATGACATTATGCATCCTCACAATACATATACACGACACAAATAAATTTAGCGTTTCGGAATTAAACTGGCTTTGAAAAATCAAAGGATACATCGAGCGCCATGACGACTTGCCGGCAAACCTCCAATGTTGCGCAGCTCTTGACATAATCTGAAAAGGTAGAAAAACATGTAGCGAAGAATGAGAAAAAGCGTTATCAAGCGGTGCTAATACAACACAGAATATAGCGAAAGTTTTGATTGATTGATTGATTGATTGATTGATTGATTGATTGATTGATATGCGGGGCTTAACGTCCCAAAACCACCATATGATTATGAGAGACGCCGTAGTAGAGGGCCGGAAATTTCGACCAGCTGGGGTTCTTTAACGTGCACCCAAACCTGAGCCCACGGGCCTACAACATTTCCGCCTCCATCGGAAATGCAGCCGCCGCAGCCGGGATTAGATCCCGCGACCTGCGGGTCAGCAGCCGAGTACCTTAGCCACTAGACCACCGCGGCGGAGCATAGCGAAAGTGTGCTCTGCACTTTTCACGTTTCTTCTATTTACCGTTGGAGATGGCGCTTGAATTTTACACTAACGCAGAACGAGTAATATCATATAATGGTGTTCGACTAGATATCTGGCCACCGACCTAAAATAAATTTATTCGTAGTTTAGAATGGATTTCAGCGTGCGGTTGTATTGGGGTCAAGGAAAAATTAAAATGTCTTAAATTACAGAACGATTCTTTCCAATAATTTAATATATCGCGCATGTTTTATACCCGCATACGTTGTGAAGTTTTTCATGGTATCGCGCTGTATCTACAAAGCTCGCCGTAGGTATACGATTGATCCAATTGGCAATACTGGATCACTTCGAACAATTTCTGGAAGTGGGCATGATTCACGGCGAGAATCATCTGCGCATATAACCATCAGTTATATGCGGTATAAACATAACGAAAACGCTGGATTCGAAGCAGGTACGAATGGCACGGGGAAAGAAAACACGTCATGCACACGTCGTGACTTACGCACGTTTCTCTTTTTCGAATACGCGGCTTTTTAGTGCGATCGCGTGCGCACGCATGGACGAATCGCGGCCTCCCGCAGTGGCCCCTCTAGCGCGCCATGCTCAAATCAGCCAATGGCTGATGCAATGACTCTGGGTGTATTTTGAGCTTGTAGCATCATTTGTCGAGAGAAGAGAAAGCAATTTTTATCTGACTTTGATAATTTATTGTGAATTCTAGGCCAGGTGCTGCGCTATAATACTTGGCTCGCGTGTTGTCGGGAGCCTCTATACCGATCGGAAGCATTTTCTGACCATGCTCAAAAAGTGTTGAGAGGCCCCTTAAAGTATATCGCATAACGTTCTGAATATTTTTTTGATGTGTACATCTATATATAAGATCTTTTTACTCAGATATAAAGAACACACTCCCTCATAGGGATCTCTTCCTAAATTATGAGTTCCGGACTATAAAAATTACATGCACTGTATTATTAAACTTTTCCATGAATAATATATTGGCCAACCTACCGATGGACGGACGGACAAGCAGATTAATTAATTATTTAATAAATATGCTATGAATACCGCACACCAAATTAATTGTATGCGCAACCGTGAAAGTTTTCGCGAATACATTTCGTGAAAACTTATTTCGCGATTCGTACTGACTGAAAAGTAGGCGCACCATTCGGGAGACAGGCTTCCAGTAACTCCTGCAATTCGAAGCAGTTGACCGAAGAGTGCTCGTCCGCAACTTGTAGGAAAACAGCCTCGTACGAGCTGATCTTGCTGTCGAACGAAGGCGGCGCCTGCACAATTGACGTATATATATGACAACAGTGTTAGAAAAAAGGCTATGTAGTTACCAACGTGAGCTAAAGTATATGCAAACGCATGCAGCGCGCTCGTATAGTTTAGGCGTGTACAGTCCCGGTCGAAATTTTTGCGGACCGCGGGTAAAGCGAGCTAGAAGAGCACTGTGGCGCCTGTACTGACGGTTGCCTGCGAAGCTCAAGAGCGCGCGACCTTCTTTTACCTGCCAGCCTGCTCATTCACTCTCTTCAGTAGCGCGCGACTAGGAAAGCTAGAATCAGCACAGAGTGCCACTCCTGCGATCGTTACGAAGACACAGATTCATGATATCGTGACGAAAAGACTTAATTTTTACTGGCGGTGCTCGGTGTGTACCACTATCTGCGTCTTGGTAAGTCTCTTGCTTCGTTGGTTAGTCTGTACGATTTTGCATACATCTGAATCCGGTATCTGCGCTTGGGATCAAAACCACGTCTACTATGTCAACAGCCGACCGCATTGTTGAGTCATGCGTGGTGATTCGGGATCGCCTGTGTACGAAAGCCTCCCAGTTCAAGCAGCGTCCGGGAACTATTTGAAAATATTTTTTGCGACTTTTTGCTAGATCATGGTGGACGCGCCGTAACATTGTGAACAAAGCGGATTATCTGAGGTAGTAGCAAATGATAAGTAATAATAGGCGAGTCGCTGTTGACAAGGTCATAGTGACCTCAAGGTCAAACGTAATGAGAGTTTCTTTATTGTTTCATTTTTTATCACGAACAGACACTGGAACTTGGGGCGCCAGAATTCCGCCAAAGTTTCCAAGATTATCGTGGAGCCATGCGCACTTTTAAAATTGCATCACGTCGAAAGTCTTGTGGAACGCACTTTTATATATACACGCGAAAAAGACCATGCGCTGCTTACCCGACCATAATATTTTTCCCAAGTGGTATACCTCAAATATGGGTTTCGGCGTACTTGAGTGTTAAAAATTGCACACGTAGGCCCGTATTCACAAACCAAACCCGGCCTGAGCTCACGTTTTCCTCAACTTCCTGTACACTCTACATGCGCTCTAAAGGCACAAAAATGGTAACAGGGCGAAAGATAAGAACAAGACTGGTTTAATAATACCCGTGCAATTTGTTTGTCATGAGCAATAAATGTTTAAAACTGATAAGAAAAACTCGAGGAAAGGTTGAGGTCGGTTTGTGAATACGGGCCATATTCCGCTTCGTTGAAGGTAAAAAACCTGAAGACACTGCGCCGGCCAAAGTAAAAGTTTTAAAAAACACAGAAGAAAGACGTTTCGGCTCCCACACGGGAGTATTGTTCACGAATGTGTTCACTCTACTTGTGAACAAGGCTCCCGTGTGGGGAGCCGAAACGTCTTTTTCTGTGTGTTTTCAAAACTTCTATTTTGCTCGGTGCAGCCTCTTCATGTTTTTTTACCTTCAACCATGTATCATCCCGACCAGACGTGCTTCCGTCTAACTTTAAAACTTCACATATTCCGCTATATTCAAGGTGTCGGTTCTACCTGAGTGGTCATATGAAGTTAAAATACGAGCGCCTGATGCAGATAGGCAGTCAGCTACCACTCACAAAAATTTACGAAGCATACTCTTCGAGTGCTTTTCACGCATTAAAGACATGCAGAAGCTAAACGTGATGATCCTCCTTACCTTCATTATCGCCGGCTTTACCGTGCTCGGCTGATTGTCGATGAGCCTACGACGAGCAGAGAAATCAACAATTGTAAGCGATACAGTGCGTCAGCTAAAGTGAAGAAAACCAAGTGACACGTAGTTTTCTTTTATGTTTATATTCAGGAAGGCTTAAATGGGAAGGGGGGGGGGGCTGACAGATATAATTCTGCTATAAATTCAGCCGCATCCACTCACTTTAGCTTTGTCGGTTTTCCCGAGAACACCCTCAGCGTGAAAGAAGCTTCTTGGCCCAATTCGAAAGTGGTCGGAAGCAGTACGTAGCCTCCTTGCTCCATAACACACCTGACGGACACCTGTGAGCATACGAGAAACGCGCGGTGCTTGTACAAACGTTCACACTATAGTATATGCGATGCTGCCTTTACAGGGTGTAGGCAGTCAATGCACTGTATAAGGTGTACATGTGCATGAACTTGTTGTGTATGAGTCCACACATCATACATACATACATTATACAATGGCGCTTATGCACGAGCAGTCAGTCTCATTACTTGAGAGAGCACGAGACACAAGAAAAAGCTGACTATTGCCATCACTTGGACAGGCAGCGTTGAATTTAAATGTTCAGCGTGTTCTTAAAGGGCCCTGATGACATGTAAAGTTAAACCGCGAATACATTTACCAATTGCCGGGAAACAAAAAAATTTGCTCAGACCTATTGGCTTCTAAGTCTTGGCGCTGCCTATACACACGCGTCGTACGTCGTGCTAACTTGTTGAAAATCAACAAGTATTTATGTGCATTAACCATCAAGGCAGCTGCACGCCACATAGAAGGAATTTTTCAAGCGGTCAGCACTGAGAGGCATTCCGAAATCGAGCACTAACAATGATGGCCACCGGCAAAACCACCTTAGACGCTGTCAGTTCTGTACTTTGCATGTGACACAGATACGCAAGAAAACCGACATGACACCTCTGTTAGTTGTGCAGATGGTGTTTCGACATTTTTATACAAGGCACAGTGGATCGACGAAGGCATGTATACAGATCGCTCTCGCACCAAAGAAGCGTCCGCCCCTGCGGTATCTATGTACAAGAACTTGAAGAGAATAGATTGTATATGTTATTGCACTAATCTTCCTTAATATCATTGGAATTAGTGGCTGTTTTCAAAGTGGTCAAGTTTATCTGCGACAATTCTAAAACGCGGCACTGGATATATATGTATACGGATAGCAAACCAGCCCTCCAAATACTAAACGCCAGACCCACCTCCAAAAGTGGTGAAATAGCTCAGTGTATTTGCATAATTGTGAAATATGCCTCAACACAGGATCACGTTATCGTATTTCAATGGGTACCTGGTCACATTAGAATAAATGGCAATGAAAACTTAGACAGCCTCATAAAAACAAATCACCAACGATTATGATACTGCCTAACGCGAATTCTGAGTGCGACTTCATGTTCAAGGCCATTGTGTTCGAAGTGTTGGCTTTCCGCTAGATGTCGACTATGCCACAAATCATAATTTTTGTGAAGTAGGACAGCACGCTCTACGCCATTATTCGTATTTCTGCATAAAAGCGAGGCATACCCGCTACACACCTGTGAGGTATCATATGTACTTAGTTAACACTGCATGTGACTGATGGCGATGAAACATTTCGGCTCAGAATTTTGCAGCGGGTGGGACCACACACTCATTGCGCAATCTGCGATATGTGATGACTGGTTGTTATTTTACTTTCATGCCAGGCTACATTGCACAGGTTAACGCGATTCACCGCCCGACATGACGCCTGCATAGGGTATTTTTGAAAACGAGTTTGAAGCACTGGCGTCGCCTGAATAAGCGCTTCTGAAGAACAGCTATATGTTGCTAAATACGGAATGGTGTGTTAGTTCATATACCGTGGGAAGCACCAGAAATTGTTCCCGCGGACTCTTTATTGCCATGTCAACTGGTGCAAACGAACTGTACACCACCAGATGTACTAAATTGTGTCTACGTGATATCCTCTTTCACTTAACTCTTCCTTGTTTATTTTTTAACTGTTCGTTTTTTATTTTGGGTAACGCTTTTTTTTTCGCTTCAGAGCTTATGGAACTGAAGTATCCGAACCTCCGACATATACAGTATACACCTCAACCTCTCCTCAACAAGCTGCTTAAAACAGCACACAACGAAGCCTCATGACATATTCATGGCACTTGTTCTTAGATGAGTTTCAATGTAACGAAAATTGCGGTTCTTAACTTGCACAAACACCGCAGCACAATTTAAACTTTAGACGTTGTCAGATATTCGCATTGAGAAAAAAAGAAGCAGAGGAATGAATGAATGAATGAATGAATGAATGAATGAATGAATGAATGAATGAATGCCACTACCTGCTTGCAGTTACTGTACTGGGAACTGAGTAGTGACTTGTTCTTCTTGAAGAAGGCTTTGTCGAGGGCTTCGTTCGGCGGCTTCGGCGTCTGCGCAGTTAACAAAGAGAAGGATGGTGCTCGAAGAAAACATGCAATATTTCTACGATGTCTGTACTGCAAGATTTTTTGTCGGACAGTGATCGGAATGCTTCTTCTTCTTTTTTTTGTAGACTAGGACAGAAATAGAACTTCACCACTCCCCTTCGACAACTCCATGTACATTACGATGGCGCCAGAATCAATTCACTTGTCAATCAACGAGGAGATTTCTTTGTTTAACATGTACCGGATTAAAAAACACACAATTGGCGCCGAATCCGAAAATTGACAGTCTCTCTATTTTAACGTTGCTTCGCGCATTCAAAGCCGATGCACGTCAATGTCGCATTGAGGAGAGACGAAGCAGGAAGAATAAATGAGCGGGAAATCGGGGGAATGCGCCAGAGCCAGAAATACGCTGCACTAACCTGGTAAATAGTGAATCCCATCACTTTCGGCTCAATGACGGCATCTTGACTTAAAGAAATGACTACTTCTTCCGACTCGGACAGGATCAACTGGAACTGAGGATTGATGTGAAAAGTGTCTGGAATAAAAAGGTATAGATACGCTGATCAGTTCGCGAAGAAAGTCAGAACGAGTACAACTAAAGAAGCCTCAGTGTAACAGCGTAAAATACAAATATGATTCACGATATTCAAGTATTTGAAAGAGCTAAACAATGTTACATTGCTAGCGAAATATATTTGAACATCCAAGAGTGATCAGGCTTACCTATGAACATAAACGACGATCATCTTGGCTGCTACAATGACGGAGCCAAATACATCGAAGAAAATTAAGATTTCGACATGCCACGCATTTTTCCGCGGCTGCTCGCGACATCATGCACATTTCACAGGCAGAGCAGCCAACTCAAGAATGAATTAATTAACTTTAATAAAGTCCGGCAGTTTTCACCGGGCGAGATGGGGGAAGAGGGGATTAACCCCTGTCCCTTCCCACTGTCCGTCGATTGACTATGATTATAAAATTAAGAGCCACCTTTGACACGTATACAGCGCACTTTCGTTTCTTCCGATTATTTATCCATCTTTTAACATAAATGAAGGAGAGATAATCATTTCTGAGGCTGATTCTGGCCGAATTGAGCAGCCACGGCCGAGTCTGTTAGATTCACGGTGCACGGAGGCTCCTTTATACGTTCGCTGAGACCGTGCTTATAAACCGGTCGAAAATTGTCTCTCAGTCGGTCCTTGGAGGGGAGAGGAGGCAACGCGTAGTCTTACCGGTGTTGTTGCGGCATCCTCCGGCAGTGACGCCTTTTTGCCAGTGTCCTTTCCAGACCTTCATCTGCCAGGGCGTCTTGTCGCGCAGGCTGAGCTCGTCGCGACTAGTCTCGCTGTCCAGGTGCACCACTTCGAGAGAGGTGAACGTCTTCATGAAGTCCTGGTACGACATCCTGCCGCGGAGAAGAACGGCAGATAACCGTCAGTCCGCGGTTCCACTATCGCGTCGAATCAGGCTGAGCGGTACATCTAGGAATTCCAAAGTGGCAGGGATAACAGGTAGACTCGCTAGTTTATTCGAATCACCATCATCAGCCTGGCTACGCCCACTGCAGGACAAATGCCTCGCCCATGTTCCGCCACTCAACTCGGTCCTGTGCTTGCTGCTGCCGCTTTATACCCGCGAACTTCCTAATATCATCTGCCCACCTAACTTCATGTCTCCCCCTAGCTCGCTTGCCTTCTCTGTGAATCTAGTCAGTTACCTTTAATGACCAGCGGTTACCCTACCTACGTGCTACATGCCCGGTCCATATCAGTTTCTTCCTCTCGATTTCAACTACGATATCCTTAACCCCGGCTTGTTCCCTGATCCACTCTGCTCTTTTCTTGTTTCTTAAGGTTACGCCTATCATTTTTACTTTCCGTCGCTCGCTGCGTCGTGCTCAATTTAAGCTTAACCTTATTTGTAAGCCTCCAGGCTTCTGCTCCGTAGGTAAGTACCGGAAAGATTCAGTTGTTGTATACCTTGCTCTCGAGGGATAGTGGCAATCTACTAGTCATGATTTGAGAATGCTTGCCAAACAAACTACAGCACCCGAACTACATAGCGAGACAAGCACACGTGCATGGTTAATATCAACAATGTATTATCGGGCAAGGGGAGACAAGGATATAATATAAATACAAAAAACAAAAGAAGGAAAAACAAAAGCGTGGCAAACTAAATATATCAATCGAAATCAAAACAGCAAACAAAATAAATAAGGCTTCTTGTATCCCATTGCATAAACCGATGTGGTTAGAGCCCATTACAGACAACGTCCGGATCACTGAAATCACTCGCATACAACTCTCCATTGAGATGCACCTAAAAGCGGAGGGCAATGCAGCCACCACCACGGTATAAATGAGGTTGTCTAAACTGTTTGTACTCACCAAAACTCTCCTTCCGCAGGGCTCTTGTAGTTTAGTCTTTCTTGCTCCTCCGGCGGAACCTTGTCCCACTCCAGGGAGCTGGGGACAGGACAATTCGAGTTGTGTTATTATAACCACTGATTTCTTTTCAGTTTACTCTGATGACTTTACGTTGCGTTTACTACTTTCTCCTTTTTAGATACCGCGACGTTTAGTTCGAAGGTACGTGCACGTGCGTTCAATCAACCGTTTTCCGATCCCCTCTCCATGATTACGTTCTGCTCCGTCCTGTCAATTAACTTTTTGCTCTGTGAAGCAGTATAGCTAATCATTTTACATCACTATCACTGTTTTTTTTTGTCAATGACTAACATGCGGTTTTGAGCGAAGTGGAAATATAAAGCACGGAATCACAAAATCTTCAGCTGCAGTACAACAGCTTACGTCATATGTATTGCTATTAAAAAAGTGGCTAACAAGTGTTAAATTATCTTGTATTGTCACTTCACTGTTTTCAGCATTTGTCGTTACATGATAATTAACTTTTTTCTTTGGGCAAACGTCCCTTGAATGTTTGCTGTACAGATAATTTTCCAGCCCAGCGTATTCGTTCATTTTTATAAGCATTTAGTTTCCAGTAAATATTGCCTTCCCAGCAAAACTGTTGCTTTGCGTAGCTAGAGCTGATATATTAATTTATTTGACATCAGTGAGCTTAGGAATGTTTACGTTATGTACATTTATGCACTGATAACGCTGATAATCGTAACTGACTCACATACCAAGGATGCAACTGCCCTTATGTTCCTCATTTTTGATACTGTGAACATATAATTTTTCCCGACGCTTGATTTAACTTTTTTTATTTCGTGCTTCATTTAACCATTTAAACATTGATATGTTAGAGTTCCCGGCTATTTCTGTAATATGAATGTAATATATAGTTACTCTAAGCTTTTAATCTCGTACTTTTTTTAATCGCCAAGTACCGGCCCAGCGAGGTTTTTTATTTCTCTAAAGAGTCTGTGAACTTCATTGTCTTATACCTTTAGCATGTAAAATGCGAACGTAAATGTTTTGGAAGTCTTATTCTATGTCAGTTTTCATGCATGCCATGTTCCGTTTACTTTTACAAAGACCAACTTATATTTAAAAATAGACACACGTAAATAAAAAAAAAGTCTGTTACGTCAGAGAAGTGGCGTGAGTGGTGACGACCATAAGCTGATGGATGGTACACATGGGAATTAGTTCATAATGAACATTTAATACAATAGCTTGAAATTCTTCGAAATATATCGCATTTGTCTAGCAGAAGAACTGTTACACTATGCGTTTCTGCATACCCCAGATGCTCATGTACTTACTCTAACGACCAGCTGCCGATGTAGTCAGCGCCTACTCCGAAAGGATTCCTCAACTTCACGAGCTGCACTTGTTCGCCTCCAGCTGTGGTCACCTGCAAAATGGCGTCACGCGGGATGACTCGTCAATGCCTGTATCAAATAGAGTGTTTAAAACGCAAAATAGTTTCTGGCACAAACAACATGAGATGACGCAATAATAGCGGACGTACTCACTATGCACGCATACTCATTGATTCAAAGGAAATAGGAAAGGACCACATCAGATGTTTTAGTATACCTCCGGCTCACCGAGTAAGTTGAAAAATAACCTATTAAAATAGAGGTATGAAGTGAAATTTCAATCATTCTTTCAACACGGGTAAACTGTTTGCAATATAAACACTGCAACTGGAATGAAACATCGTCTTTGCGATAGGTTTATAGGCAGGAATGATGAAAACAAGAGTTTACGAAGTAGGGTAGTTAGAAAGCTCAAGAGAACATAATTAAAACTTCAATCTACACAATTTTTAATGTAAATGCATTTGATAAGACACGCAATCTCGTACTTTGGTGTGTATACTTTCCGCCTTCGTAATTTTTTTCGTTTTAATAATAATTAACATTGTTATGCTTGAGTTCTTGAATTAGGTTTTTATACGATATATGATGTAATCCAGAACGGGGACTTCGTTTTCTTGGGCCTTTAGTTTAAAGACCGAGAACTATAGAACTCTGGATAACAGCGAGAGATATTCGCAAGCATGGCGTATTCTAATTTCTCATCCTTGCAATATTCGGTAACCATTGTGAACGTTTCTGAAAATAAAGCTTAACCAACTCTTTTCCCCATATTTTAGTGTGAAAGTTGTTTTATGCAAAGTATTTAATCGAGTGCAGTGCCGCACGCGCAACCTTGGAGTCATGAGCTGTCTCGTCCTACTCGTATCAGCATATCTCACTGAAACTGCATGAAAAATGAAAGCAAAATAATGTCGGCTTGCCCCGTATACCTTCTGAAATGACAGTATCCTGTAGTTTGTGCCGAGCCAAATTCCATTCGCCATTTTCTCTGGTGATGTCCTCGACTGAAAAGAAAGAAAGTAAAATGAAAAATCAAATTTAGACTACGTATATATATATATATATATATATATATATATATATATATATTATATACCCACGTTTGCCAAATAGTTAGCTGGCGTGTTCTTACATATACAACGTTGTCACCGCGCGTGGGGGCACCATTGCAATACACTTTTTCATCTTCACGTTGTTTAGCGGACACCGTCTAAACCTGTCGGTGTGTTGAACATGCGGTGGTACATGCGTTGCACGTATTTATCGAACGCGAGAAATAAGAATATATTATATCCGGCTTTATACATAATTCACACCTCTGCAAGCAAGTCTCCTGTGCTGTACCCATGGACAGTCTAATTAATTACCGCACCATTGGTTGAGTAGTTGTAAGGCCTTCGACCGATGTAGTTCTCGAAGCAACTTCTATTGTAAAAACTCGATCCTTGAAGAAATTAAGTTCTTATGGCGATTATATGTACACTATCGGTGGTGTTTTCTGTTTATTTAATTTACTGCAAAATTTAGTAGTTTCTGAAGTGCAGGCAGTATACCTGTATTCAGAGCTATTTTGTGGCTGCATCGTCATAGTGTTTGTTGCTTTTCGGATCAATGATTTCGACTACTAAATACAGACGTATAGCTGAGAAACAGTTCTTCCGGAATGTATGCCAGAACTGAATCAAGCACGAATGAATAGCAATAATAAGCTGTAACCAGCGGCTGCCACGTGCAATGACCGTAAGACGCCAAGAGGAGGAGGAAGACGTGATAAGAGCTTGTGGGCACGTTGAAACGATCAAAACAAAACAAAAAAAAACGCCAAACAGCGCAACGCCACGGCAGCGAACTTTCCTCAACCCGGTATTGCTTACACGCCGCGGATGCTTCTGCCTCCATTGCTTCCGTTCGCGGAATCATGATTAAAACATGCGACCAGCGCGGAGCAAGCCCCGCAGAAACCGCCATGCTGGCTGGCGCCTCTCGCGTTGCCGAGACCCCTTCCTTCCAGTGCAGTCTCGCGGCGCCAAACTAGCGATGCGCCTCTTCCTCGTGCGCTCGTATAGGAAGCGTGCTCCGAATGCGGTCGCACATGCGCGAAACAAGGATGCGCGTAAGACCTGATTACGATATTTTCTTTCGTGTACTTCTCACCCTGCCACAATCGATGCTGACGCAGGGTTACGCAAGTTGAGACACTCCACCCGACACGGGCTTTTCATTATGGCAGTTGCGCGTAATCATTTGAAACCAGGAAAACTTTCCTTGACACACATTGAGAGCGTCAACAGAAACCACTGCGATAATATGGAACAAGAGGACGCATCGTTGTTTTCTACCTATGTTTACGCGCGCTTGCACAATTTAAACTGCAGCGTTGGTTTTAGTTATTGAGTACTTTGGATTAATAGGAGCTTAGGGATTATCGAAGCTTAGGGATTGGGTAGTGCGGATTTATCGTGACCATACGGGGGTAATTCGACGTGCGCTCAAAAGACTGTACACGAACGTTCTAGCGTTCCGTCTACATCGGAATGCGGCCACCTCGATAGGATCGGAATTCATGACCGCATGCTCCGTAGGGCAACACCATAACCACCGCCGGAGCTAACGTGCTTCCCATCGTGTTACTGCAAGAAGACGCAAGTGAGAAAAGAAATCCAAATGATGGCGCCACCGTGGTTGTTACATAATACTGCACAATGTCATGCCGATATACAAACACGAAAATTTTCCGTTGCTTCGGAGGTGTACATCGCGCCGGCCATTAAACGTCATAATGAAACAGCCTAGATTTCATTACAATATTGTGAAACTTTCGCGTGAAAACGAAATCAGCAGTTAATTGAACCGTGATGGTGCACCGTGTATATAATATTCCTTCAGGTACGCCGTCTTGGAAATAGGGAATCAGTTGTTTCTGCTGGCTGCTGCAGTGTTAACAGATCTACCTTGGAGTATAACTGCTATGGATGGAGAGAGAGAGAGAGAGAGAGAGAGAGAGACCACTTTGTTGAAAAGCAGATAATTTATCCGGCATATATAAGTCGCTGACTTGCTACTTTGCGTGGGGAAGGGTATTGAGGATTGAAAGTACGAATAGGCAGAGAGGGAAAAAACAAGATGTACAGATATAGGATAGAATAATAAAAGAAAGAAAAAGGCCATCTCTTTGATCACTGATTGAGGACGCGCATTAATAGTTTTTCCGTGGTGTCAAGCTACAACTAGACTTTTTCTAACTGACCGATGCTGTCCAAGTATGCGAACAAAAGAACAAAAGTATGCGAACAAGCTTGTTCTTGCCCCGCGTACTGCATTCAAATATTCACAGCAGAGTCATGTGTGGTTTGTTCGTGACGTAAGCCTGGTAGTGTTGATCACTAAAGAGAAATGTTCATGTACTCATGACAAGCCAGACCAACCCCATCTGAATATGATTATACATGTATATAGGATGTACTGCTCGAAAGAATGGAAATTGTTCAAGGGGCTATTGTTTTATTGTTAGACACAAGAAACGAAACCAACAAACTATTATGCTAAGAAAAGTGTAAAGGACTTTTTGTTGCATTTAATTGCAGTGTAATTATTATAACCTAAATCGAAAGTAATTAATGTGGATTAAAAAGGAGTCTTTCTGACGTAGCTCGATTGGTAATATACACAGTGAAATACCACTTGAATGAATGTGAGTTAAATGGGCTCTTCAGTTTTACGAACTTTCTTTAAATCCTCAGTGAAAGCGGAGGAGGAGGAGGAGTAATTGTTGTAGAGGAAGCGTAAAAAATTTCGGCTAAACAAGCCTTGATGAGCCGTAGGAAAAAGTGAACTGACCATTTAAGAGTGGGGGGGGGGGGGGGGTCCTCTTTTCACTTACAACGACATTCTTCGTCACTATAGGAACGTCCGTCGCACTCACAGCGCCCCACCGCCATCTTTCTCGCGAGAGGGGGCATTAGCGTTGCGCCAGCTACAGGCTAAAACATTTCCCAATCTGGTATCACTTCATAAATCCTACCCGCAGTGCTATTCAGACCGTTGCCCCAGCTGTGGAAACTCCCCACGACCTTCCATGTCTCGATCGAGTGCATTGCGAACATCTTTCCTCCCTTACCTGCTTTCCTTCACCCTCTACGTAACGAGGAGCTGTGGGATGATGCTCTCCGCGATGGACCTCCCGAGGTCCTCCGAGCTCTGATACAGCGGGCCCGATTCGTCGCTGGAGTCGTCCTATAAGGACCCCGGACTAGGGGTTCCTCCTACGCCCTCCTTCTCCATGCATTTGTGAATAAAGACTTTTTTCTCTCTCTCTGTATCTCTCTCCCTCGCTGCCAAGCAGAGTGTTGTGCCAGAAAAGGTGTATAGAAGAGCTTGGGCACAGTAACTCAGTCATGAACTCAGCAGTTCTATATGTGCACAAGTACAGCATAAGATTGGTACATTTCTAAAAAAAACATGCTTAGCCAGGAGAAATTCAGATTCAAATAAGCAGCATTGCAAATTAAATGGTTTGAAGTCCATATCAACAACTGATGTTTTGTTGAGCTCGTGATAACAAGTTACAGTATAGTGATTTCAGCTCGGCGAACTTTGACTTTAAGAACATTTTACCTGGGACCCCTTGAAGTTCGTCTCTTGCGTATACCGCAAGAAAAGCAGAACCGCCGGCTACTCTACGGCACTTGGCATCGACGAAGCAACAACAATGCACGACGTGCTTTGGCGTGTTACTCACCTGTGTGTGCTGTTGCTGAACGACCGCTGTGACGAGAGTGGTGCGGGCGAGGAGCGAGCCGGCCAGCGTTCGCGCACAGCCACTCGGGTCCTCGCGAATGTTGAGCGTCTCTGTCACGCCGCCCGTTAAGTCGGCCAGCCCGTCCAGACTGCAGCCGTACTTGAGGGCTTCGTACGATCCATACAGTCTGCACGCAAGCAAGAGCAAGTCGTGAGGGGCGACGTAATAGTTCGTCGGTGATCCCACTCGTTACAACGGTAAACCTGCCGCCGCTCTGTCAAGTGGGTCAGAATATGTCACGTGCCAGCAGTTTCATCCGAAGGCGGTCGTTCATGGCTGTGGCCCGAGTGCCTTGCAGGGTGGGCAAACTGTGCTGCAGCGCCTCGAGACCATGCACTATGTTACTAGCTTTACACTCCGTAATGTACACGAGAAAAAGAAATAAAGGTGTTAATATAAAAGTGAATTCGAGAGAAAGGCGTTATTATTACGTCGGGGGTGTAAAGTACACCACAAATTTTTAAAAAAATAAGCGAAAGTGCCACCAGTGGCAGCGCAGGCATGGGCCTTGATGATGTAAGCGCGAGACGCCATCTGGAGCTATCTATTTATTTACTTACACACAACCCCCCCCCCCTTCACTGGCACCCGGGCTCCATTTATTGCCGCGCACATGTCGTAGGCTTAATTCATCTCGACTCAATAGATCTTCCGGAGCTGATGGTTGTATTCGTAATGCAATAAAGAAGTCTTATGGGCAACATATAGCGTGAAAGCAATTCGGTTTGGTTCGACAGCAAATTTTAGGGGCGAAGCTTTTTATAGCGGCACTTGTTTGTCCCTCGTAGCCATTGTAGTAGTGTGTAACAAGTATAATATTTTGACCTCCAAAATGGTGCCGGAGAGAGATTTCTTCAGTGCGTTGTTGAACAACAAAAAATAGTGCTTAATATACATGCCAATGGCTGCTAAGGGGGAATGAGAGACAGGAGAATTCGGCTTTTAGTTAAGGCGCACGCTGCGAATTTTTTATTCTTCAACAACGCACAGAAGACAAGAAAGGGTTGCTACGTTATACTCGCTGGGCGTAACCTCCTAGGTTTTAGAAAGGTTTAGCGAGCGTTGGGACGACGAAGTTACTTAGTGATAGAACGCGTCTGTCACTACTGTTTTTCGTTATATTTTCCACGATTCCTGGGACGCTCCCTGCGTCCCGCCTTGAGGCGATGGCAGCGGCGACTTCTACAGGCCCACGTGGTCAAGTGTCAGCGCCCTCAAGCTCTTCTGTGGCTCAAGGCTCATGGTCCATCACCAGCGACGGCTCAAGAGATGCTCCTGCTCTCGTGCCCATGGACGAAGAACGAACTGCTGGCCCGTCTGGCTACAGCTCAACATTTGTATGCTCCGCAAGGAAACGAGGCTCTTGGTGCAGCTCCAGTGAAGACACGGACATCTACTCAGTCGACGGCGACGACTCATCAGATGGCAGCTTCGTGTCTGTGATGAGCCGCAAGGCCAAAAGGAGGCTAATCAAGACGTCATCACCAGCAAGCACGTCAACCGTGAAGGCAAGGAATGAACGCTGGCCGCATACCATTCTCTTCATGCCCGTGGATCCTTCCGCCAGCCTTCGAAAATTGAACAGGCAAGCCATTTCCAATGTTCTTGAGGAAATAGCACAGAATGAAATCAAAGAGGTCCGGCTAAACACACGTAAGAACGTTTTAGCCGTTGACACAACACATGCAGATACGCTGGAGAAGCTTCGAATGATGACAGAGTTTGGAGATGTCAAAGTACGAGCGGTCGAACCGATGACTGGAACCTGCACTGCAGGTGTCATTTACGACATTGACTTGGCAATCCCAAACACGGATCTACCCATTCTGATAAAACCAGCGTACGAAGGAGTGGTCATAAACATATAAGCCGCCTCGGGAACAGCCGCTGCGTTAAGCTAGTCTTTGAGGGCGACTCAATCCCTACGCACGTCAAGGTAGGACATTTCCGGCATGTGGTACGGCCTTTTTTCCCAAAGCCGCTTCAGTGCCACAAGTGCTTCAAGATCGGTCATGTCAAGGGCGCCTGTGCAAACTCCACCGTATGCCCTCGGTGCGCGGAGGCGCACACGGTAGACACATGTTGTGCAACAACTTATAGGTGCGGCAATTGTCGAGGTACGCATGAGGCCACGTCTAAGGAATGCCCAAGACTCAAGAAAGAAATGGGTATCCTGAAAGAAATGGTCAGGGATAACTCAACCCATAGAGAAGCTTCACAGAAAATCCGGCGTCGACGTCGCCACCGACGGAAGCGCTCCAGTCATGGTGATATTCATGCACCACTTCGGTCTACACCACCATCAACATCTAGTAGAAAGCCAGAGAGTACAAGAAAACCTCCACCGGCGAAGCCTCTCTCCCCTGAAGACTGGCCGGTGCTTGCGAACACACGGCCTTCCGAGCAGCCTTCCCGCTCTCTGCTCCCAGTGAAAGCCAATGCTGCTGATGACGAGGCTCCAAAAGCAGATGGTCAAATTATTCCTATGCTGCGATCCATTGTGAGTGTCATCAGAAGTCTTCTGACAAGCATCGACACGCCAACTGCTAGGAGCGGCCTACAGGTGCTGGACGCGTCGAGTCCGGTCCTTGCAAGCCTCCAGTAAAGCCATGGCCGACAATAACAAGTCGTTCCGTCAGGAGGTCAGAGAAGCGTCCATCTTTCAGTGGAACGCAAGAGGTCTGAGATCTCGCATATCTGATTTTCGCCAGTTTGTTCATCTGCACCGATTTCCCATCATAATTATATGTGAACCGAAATTATCGCACCCAATCAGATTATCCGGCTACGAGTCATTTTTCTCTTCAAGTGACATCGAAAGTAGCAAAGTTGTTGTATTTATTCGCCGGGAGCTTACTTACGTCGTCCAGCCAGTGCAACCTCACGACAGCAATCAGTATGTGTGCTTGTCTGTTAAAAAAGGAAAAGTGACATTCGCACTTCTAGGCGTGTATATATCCCCATCAGGTCATTTCGACGCCAACAAACTAGACGGCATATTAAGGGAGCATCCGGGTCCGTGGGTTATCACCGGGGATTTCAATGCGCATCATCCCATCTGGGGAAGCTCAAGGCTTAATTCAACGGGACGACGTCTAGCATCATTGGTTTCCAGCCATGGTCTCGTCCTTCTGAATGATGCCAGTCCTACGTTTTTACGAGGCACTACATATAGCAGTTGCCTTGATTTGTCCTTTGTTTCACGCCGATTTGCTACACGGGTAAAGTGGTTTTTGGACATTGAAACACACGGAAGCGACCACATCCCCACTTACCTGAAGATCAAAGGTATTTCGAACACGTACTCCTCTACCACAACACAAAGAATAGATTGGAGTGTGTTCAAGACTCAACTTGAGGATGCTTGTGAAGAAGGCCTGTCCAATGGTCTTCAGCAAGCTATTAAGGAAACTGCACATGCGACTACGCGCACAATAATACGCTCTTCGAAGTACTCTGAATATGACCTCGAGCTGGAGCGACTTCGTGCGATACGCCGTCGTGCCGAAAGACGATACCGACGCACCAATTCCACAGACGATCTACGGACAGCCCGGCGCATCCAAAAGAAGATACAACGGCGCCTTGACAAATTAGACACCCAACGATGGAGGAAATTTTGTGCGTCGCTAGATCCTCATAAACCACTGTCTCAGATATGGAGAATTGTGCGAGGCCTACGTTCTGTTCCAGAGCAGCGTTTTCCCTTCAAAGCCCTTGCACTTTTTCATCGCCGACATGAAATTGAGGTAGCAGAAGATTTCTGCGCTATGACCGTGGGCCAGACAGCGTACACAAGCCTACATACAGTGAATCAAATCCCTCACTCACGGGACCCACGCATGGATCTACCGTTTACATCACAGGAGCTCGATGCGGCGCTCGTCTTATGTAATAAGTCGTCGTCAAGTGGCCCGGATGACATCTCATACAAGATGCTGTGCAACCTTGGTAAACGGGCACGAGAAGCACTCCTTAACATCTTCAACGATTCCTGGCAAGCTGGCGTCGTTCCGCAAAATTGGAAGATTAGCCGCTTGGTACCGATCCTTAAGCCTGGCAAATCTCCCCTGGACATTGCCTCTTACCGACCGATCGCACTCTCAAGTTGCGTAGGAAAGGTAATGGAGAGAATGATCTTGGCCAGGCTTGAATGGTACCTGGAATACTATGAGATATATCCGAACGCCATGGCTGGTTTTCGCCGTCACCGATGTTCGATCGACAATGTTATAGATCTCGTCACATATGTCCAGCAACAAAAGGCAGGTAAACGACTATCTGCAGCCATGTTCCTTGACGTAAAAGGAGCATACGACAACGTTCTACATGACGCCATCCTCGAAGCCATTGAGTCAGTGGGCCTAGGCGGGCAACTGTATTGTTGGACACGCAGCTATTTACAAGGGCGGACCTTGTTTGTGAACACTGCAGATGGTCCAACTTCCCAACACCCAACGCATCGTAGAGTCCCGCAAGGTGGCGTCTTGAGTCCAACCCTCTTCAACCTCGTCCTCATTGGTCTTGTTGAACGATTACCAAGTGTGGTCAAGTTATCCGTGTACGCTGACGACATCTGCGTCTGGACATCTGGCGTGACAAGGCCTCAGGTACGCGCAAGACTTCAGAAAGCTGTGACGTTGGTATCATTGTACCTCAAGGACCAGGGTCTGAAAATCTCGCCAGCGAAATGTGCATTGATTGCTTTTAGTCGAAAGCCAATGAGACCATACGCCATATCAATCGATGGCCAAGTCATACCGTATGTCAAGACGCACAGATTTCTAGGCGTATTCATTGATAGAGACCTCTGCTGGGGCCCACATGTGGCACACTTGAAGAAGAGGCTGACAGAAATTGCTAACTTATTCAAGTATCTCGGAGGAAAAACCTGGGGGACTTCAGTACATGCAATGATGCAATTGTACAAGACGCTTTTTCTTGGCTATTTGCGCTACAGTTTGCCTGTGTTGACCAACACCTGTAGAACCAACATTCGGACTCTCGAAAGCATCCAGGCCATGGCTCTGCGAGTTTGTCTGGGGCTACCGCGATGTTCATCATCAGCTGAGACAATCGAGATCGCTAATGACTACCCGCTGAAGACGCATATCATGATGGAAGTGCTCAGAGCACACGTGAGGCATCTTACTCGTGCCCCTGCCCATCATCTAGCTTCACTTCCAGAAGCCCGACCTCGTGCCTCATTCTGCCAGACAGTCATGTCATATCGCACACACATTCCTGCGGGATATACAACTCCATCGAGGATTTCAACTCCCCCATGGAGTATGACCTGTGCACATGTTGAACTCACGGTTCCAGGCATAGGGTCAAAAGCCCGGCTCTCGTCTCCAGCGCTAAAGCAGCTTTCTCTTCTCTTGTTATATGAGAAATACAGTGACCATACTCATCTGTATACTGACGCTTCAACTAAAGTGGATGGGTCTGCAGGGTCGGTGATCTTTCCTGCAACAGCGACAACGGTGAAGTTTCGTTTATCCCACCAGACATCATCGACAGCTGCGGAACTTGCTGCTCTACGTAGCGCAATTGAAGTCATTAAACACCAAGAAGCCAAGAAATGGAGCGTGTTCACGGACTCTAAGGCAGCACTACAGTGTTTGACATTCGCCTTACGCCGGGGACCTCATGAGCAACTAGTGCTGGAAATTAGAGAGCTGCTTCACCACCTCTTCGACGAAGGACACAGAATCACGTTTCAGTGGATTCCAAGTCACTGCGGCATATTGGGCAACGAACATGCCGATGCAGCTGCCCGATCAGCACACGAAAATGGTGAAGAAAAATCTATACCATTTTCAAGGACTGATGCTGCAATGACCATCCGAAAAATCGCTAATGCAGAATTAAAATCCCTGTGGAACACCGAGTGCTTACGGCACACACGACTGCGTAGACTGGACACGTCTCGTCGACTCCGGCCTCCGTCTGGACTCTCCCGACTCGAGACAACGGTGCTTTGCCGACTATGGCTTGGTGTCGCCTTCACCAAAGCTTTCGCCTTCCGAATCGGCATGGAAGACAGTGCTGCTTGCGGGCATTGCGGCAGCGATGAAACTATAGAGCACGTTCTCTGTCACTGCCCTCGTTACAGCGTGCAAAGACGGCAACTAGCTGCGGCGTTAGCTCGCCTTGACGACAGACCTTTGTCTGAACAATCAGTGCTGGAAAGACGACATGATTTGTGTGCTCACAGAAAATCAGTGAAGGCCCTACTGAACTTTTTGCGTGGCAGCGGCCTATTGTATAGACTGTAGCACCCCAGCTCCCCCCCCCCTTTTTTTTTTTCTTTCGCGCGCGTCTATTTCCCTCTTCGCTTTCTTTCCAATCTTTCTTCCCCATTCCCCCTTCCCCTAGTGCAGGGTAGCAAACCGGATGCTCCATTTTCTGGTTAACCTCCCTGCCTTTCCCTCATTTTATTATCTCTCTCTAGCGAGCGTTGGGCCGCAGTGCCATGAATACAGCGAACTAGTATATACCATGAACTCGAGGTGGTTAAAGGTGGGAAGTAGACACGAAGCGCAAGCCGTAAGAAAGTGTGCGTGTGCCTCCTCTCGTTCAGTCCTTGGAATGTCCGCTGGATTGCGGTGCTTCTGTATGAGGAATATATGAAGATGCGAGAAGGTGGTACTTGGAGTGTTGAATAGGTGGACGAACGGACACACAGACAGATGCATGGACGGACGCATGGATGGCTGCATGGACGGATGGACGCATAGACGGACGCAGGAGCGGATGCACGGACGAAAGCAGGGACGGACGCACAGAAGAACGTGCGGACGCACGAACCCTGCATGGACGGGCGGATGGACGCACGGGCGGCCACACAGACGCACGCATGGATGGACGGAAGCAAGAACGAATGGACAGACGGATGCTTCGCCCCACTATCCATCATTGACTCCATGGATATGCTGCCATTTTTTTACTCGCTTTTACCTGTAAAAGCGTTAGTAGGCAATCATTTGCGTACTTTTGTTTATCTGTTCTGTTTGTCATGCATCATAATATATGCGGTCGTTATTATGCCTGCAGGCCTAATAGCACGTTTACAGAGTAACGTTACAATGTACAGCATTATTTATGAATGTGCAACGGTTACTATCTGCACTCCTGTCAACTGCATCGACAGGCGCGCACATAGTACTCCGGCATGAAAATGCGAGAAATGCGAAACAGTGAGCGGCCGCCCTCGTGAGGTGTTTTAACGCGATAGTGTTGAACAGCTCGTCCCGCAAAAATTTCGGTGTCAATGTCATTGGTTGTGGGCGAAAAATCATCATTGCGTGACCAAAATATTGAGCATTTTTGCGTGACCTATAAATCAAGGAAATGCAAATAAAATAAAAAAGTGTGTGTGGAGATCGAACACGGATTGTTTGCGTAATAAGCAGGTGTTCTACCACACAGCCACGTCTCTGCTTGTGATTACAGGGAAATAACTTCCTTTGCTTGGAAATACAGTGAAAGTAACTTCCATGCTTCACAAACACACGCGTCCTGTATAGATGCTTGACAATACAACATGAAATATTGCCGAAATAGTGCGTCGTTCAAGCGTACATTGCCATCGGGCGTCAGAACATGGGATTATCATAATGACTTGTAGTTTAAAGCCAGTCCGTGACCCACTACAATATTCACGCACGCTACTGCACCGTCAAGGCCGCGTAATGGGTGCATATCAAGTTCGAAACGATTTCATACACGAAGTGTTTGAAGTATGCACTAGAAACAGAATATCGTCATCGCGTTCAACTCTTAAAGACAAAGCTTAAGGGTCCCCCAATTTTTTCTCGTCCAGTGTAAATAGCGATGTTTTTATTTTAAAATTTTTCATATCTAGCGAAGAAATGGAAGAAAAAAAATTTGAGAAGCAAAAATTGGTTCTCAATGTCACTTTGGCTTGAGTATAGGAAAAAAAACACCCAGAACTGAAGGCTCGGCTACCTACCTGCTTAAAAATGACAGTTCGTTTTGCATGAGCTGGTTTTCAATTTTTATAATAAATGACTTTGTATTGTGGAAGGATACGGGTGCCATATGCAAATGTGTCGAAACCGGCTTTCATAACACGTGGCACTCACTGTACCGTCGGTTTTCTTTCGCATTTTCAGCTTGAGCAAGAAAAAAGGTGACGGGCACTACACCTGGCGTGATTTTGAACGCTTCGGCCGACCACTCATATAGTCAAAACACGCGGAACTATTTATGAAATGACATATTCTGCGTACGATGATTGCAATCAAACCGTAAAGCCATCGCCAAAAAATGAAAAGATAGTGACAGTGTTTCATGCGGCAGCACATTGCCATGTGAACTTCGATAGTGCAGACTTTTTTAAATACTTGAACAGGTAACGCTCAGTTCGTAAAAATACATACGTTTACTCATCATCGTTCATACTTGGCAAACGAGTTATCATGATTACAATTCATCTTAAAGTCTATAATACGTCAGCATGGTAAAAAACAATATTCTTAACGGAAGAAGTCGGTAGATGCGTCTGCGAAACAGCAATATACGTCGTGTCTCTGCTTCCCTGAATGTAGGAGCTCTCGTTTTTACACAGGCGTTACTTGTCGAGTAAACCTGCAAAGCAAAATAGAACTACATGAGTTTCGCTCCAGTGTAGCAGCTCAACTAACATATCCAATATCCTTGATATTCGTTAACGACGTTAATTCTATATAGTGAATTAGTGTGCCCTATATTTAGAATGATAAAATACCGCATCGCTATAGTGGGAGCCGCGAAGGAAAAATAAATGAGACAAGAGCAATTCCAAACAATCCACTATCACCAAAACTTGCACTTGTGCGCCGGGTTCATAGGGTCATTTCGGCGGCAGCTGAACGCCCTGGCAAAATCGGGAATGTTCTGGAGCGGAACGTTGCAGCGCAGCTCGCCAGACGAATATCCGCGGCCGGCCTCCCTGCGATTCGAACACCACTTGAAGCAGCTCATCACATAGAAGGCCTGGTCTTCGGTAAAGCGGCTCATGAGCGGCGCATCGCGGCTGGCGTTGGCGTTGCTCTTGTGGCGCAGCGAACGGTACGCCTTCTGGGCCTGTGCGAGACCCACGGAGTCTGCGATGTCCTCGGACATGACGGCGCTGCGATCGTACGAGTTCAGTCCGAGTGGGAAGTACATGCGCTTGAGGCACCGCACGCGCTGCTCGTACTGTGTGCGGGCGTCCATGGTCCACCAGTCTCGCGAAAGACCGTCCTTGGGTTCCCTGATGCTGTCGTCGTCGAAGCCGTGTACAATCTCGTGCGCAATGACGTGACCCAGACCCCCGAAGTTGACGCTGAGAGGGTACTTGGCGCTGTAAAAGGGGCTGTTGATGATGCCTGCCGGTATGATCATGGTGTTCGTTAAGGGCTGGTAGAAGGCATTCACGTCGGTCAACCGGAAGTCGTAGTCAAACGCTCGCGGCTTCCAAAGCCTATCCTTCCGGCTACGCATGGTCACGTACCATGCGCGCATGCGTGAGTCGAGGAACACTGCACTCGAATCGGGCGTGTACGCGTAGTACTCATCGAGGGCGTTGATGACCATGTCAGGGTAGGCAACTATGGTCCGCATCGTGTGCAGCTTAAGTATGGCGATGCTCCGCGTCGCGTTGTCCATCCACTTGCTTTTGAGGAAAGACTCCTTGAGCGCGTTCTTGACAACCAAGACCATGGTTAGCACGTCGTCGCGAGCCTTGACTGGAACGCTCTCCACGGCGAAGGGGGCGCCGAATGCGTACGGCATCAACAGGTTGAGCTCCTCGAAGCAGCGGAAGAAAATGTAATTTCTGGCGTCCTTGACGTTCGCGAAGCTTGGCGTGACTAGCGACAACGATGCGAATGGTCCGAGGAACTGAATCACAAACCAAGCAACGTAAAGCAAAAGTTGTCCGTTGCGCCTGCGCCTGTCGTCCAGGATGGTCTCGCTCACAACGCGGAGGTAAGCGATGTCAGTTACGCGGATTGTGTTTGAAGCCTTCAGAAGAGCAGCTGCGGGTAGATGCCTGTTTATTACATCTAGCCACTCCGAGGACAGGATGCCCGGCGTGTGATTTTCCATGTCCGTGATCTTTATCGTGTGCGTGACGTGAGCGGCGTCGGTAAGTGCTCCGAGCGAAGACATGATGTAGTTTTCGAAGAATATAAGTGCCTCCGCGTTGAACTGGTAATCGACTATCTGTGAGCAGGTGACGACGTAGTTGTGCAAGGCCCAGCCTTCCATGCGGCTTCTGCGAAGAAACCAGTCCATAAGGTGGCGACTCCGGGAGAAGTACAGTGTCTGCATGCCGTCCATTGTGGTGTCATGCTCGACGGACATCTGAAGGAAGACGGGTACATTCCAATCGAGTGCCAGACCAACCACGACGTCAAGCACATCGACAGTCTCAGGTCGTGGCGGGAGCAGATCGAGCGACCGCAAGAAGCTCTTGAGGCTGTCCGTATTGTCCACGCGATTCATGAACACCTGAACGCAGGTCTTGAACATCACTGCGGCCTTCTGCACAGCCGTCTGGCGCAACGATGGCGCATGGCCGACGCGCAACAAACTGTTGACGGCCGCGTGAGCCACCATGGCTTGAAGCTCGGAGAAAACGAATTCGTTGGGACCGTGACTCGACTTCCAGCCATCGCAGACGAAGTGGTAAAAGTTGTCGCACGGGCTCGCAGTATAGTTGAGCGATCTGTACAGACTCGTCGTGAAATCCCAGCATGAAGGATCCTCGCACGACGGGTATACATAAATGGAGTGCGCAGCCAACACCAATATGGCGACGAGGACGCTGATGCTGCATAGGCACGATATGCAGTGGAACCATGAGCAGTGGTATTGATAGGGAGACTGACGAACCAGAACCCGGGTCGATGGCATCCCATGCGGGCTCCGGTGCGCTGTCAGAACGCCGTAAGTCGCAGACTGGTCGGGAACCAAGCGCTCGTGTTCTGCGTGGGCTACGGTTGCTCGTGAGCCGAGGTTCCAAGTGATCGTGTGCAAATAGCGGGGATAAATCATCGATAAAAAAAGAACTTTATAACAATATCATACTTGTCTTGTAACGAGAATGACTTTCCTTTTGCAACATGACTGCAGTCATTGTGAAACCTTCTTTCATTACACATCTAAGCAGTACTTTTTCGTTCCTTGTGGAAAAAAAGCACAGCATTTAGGATGAATGAGAAAGAAGATAACATGTAGGCTAGTACTAGATTTCATGGTCAATCCCTTAGGGTGGGTATGTTCCAGTACATACAGGCAACAAACAAACAAACAAACAAACAAACAAACAAACAAACCTTTTTTTTCCATTCGTACACATTTTTGTTTTCAGCCGTCTGTCTTTGTGAGGTTACACATTGTTTTAGTTCTCTAGGGAAGCATGAAATACTTTTCTGGTATTGATTCTCTTCATGCTTCTTCACTACGACAAGAAGGCTACAAACCGCCTGAAGGTATCATGTGCCTATAGAGCCACCAGAGGCGGTTGCTTTATATCAAGCAAAGTCACAGTCTGTGCCGAAAGAAAGCAGAAATCGGCACTTTCGTGGGAGTCAAGTGCGGAGCGGTGTGGCTCAACTTTCAGGCAACACGATTGGTGCTCTCACACGCTCACAGTCCGCATTTTCAAGATGCTACGAAGCATGTGTCCTTCCCCTAGCGGCAATGTCGCGAAACGAGTCTCGATCTTGGAGGCTTGCGTTCTGGCGACACTGGTTGTCCCGGACCTTACCATAACGGATAGAGGGCAGCACCGTAAAATGAAACAAGCGGGTTGTTCACCATGTAGCGACGGTCTCTTATATTGAGACGAATTTGGATAGCTTTTCACTCATGAAAAATGTTCCCATCGAAACTCGCCTCCATGTCCAACGTTGAGATTGACTACAATTTCTCTAGACCAATTTCAACGAAACAACGTTCTGTGGATCGTTAAAGCGCATAATATTTCTACAGCGAGAATAGCATCGTTTCCGTCGTTCTCTTGTATTTGTATACATATACTTACTTCTTGGGCCGGCCACCGTTAAAGTATCCAAGCAGTGTGTGCACAGTTACAGAAGCCCAACCGACCAGCGCTCACAAAAGGAATGAAAGCGCACAGTAAGAAGAGAAATGACTTTGTCCTGCTATTGACAAAAACAAACAAACAAAGCTAGAAAGCTCGCGGGAGGAGGGAGCTGGGAAGGCGTGTCACTTGTTCTGCTGCAAGCACGCTGGTCCGAATTTGTCTTATCCGAAGCGTTTTCCCTTTTGACCTACGCGGCACTCCTGGACAGCACGAACTTTCGGCCGAAAGCGTCGAGTGAAATAGGCCGAAATGCGCCCGCGCGGCCGTTTCGGCGATCACTGGGCCACGAGAGGAAGCAAACGGGGGCGAAACAAGAGCCGACCGAAGAGATCGGATCTAATTAGAAGCGGCCGTAGATCGCGCGCTCGAAGGTCAAGGTGAGGCGGGCGGGGAAGACGAAACAAGAACGCGATGGCCCTTCCCACGACGCTTCTGGAGAAGAGTTTTGCCGCAGGTGTGCGGCGCTTGTCGCGGCTTTTCCTCGCCGGGCGAACGAGGTCAGCCGAGCGCAACAGCTTCCCCCTCGTTTTTTTTTTTTTTGAGCGCGCGCATATAGATCTATAGCTCTGTATACGACCAGGGCGCTCTATAAAACGTGGCTCCGGCGAGCGAACTGACCCTGATTCTCGAAACGGGACCCTTCTCTCGTTGCCGCTGCTGCGTTCCCGCGCACAGCTTCACCCAGCAGGCCACTCGAGGACCCCCCCTCCGTTACTCATATGAGCCCCAATGGACGAAAGGGCGCGTGGTGCTACGAGGAAAATTCAAAACTTATGCCTATAGAGTGTACATTTTGCAGCCAATTGTCATACAGCGTCGATCGCAAGAGCCAAACCGCACGTCTTGCGATCACGACAACAACCAGGGTATAGACAAGCTAAAAATGTAAAAGTACGTACGCGTGTTGAGTATAGGAATAAAGATGCCGCCGCGCTTTTTTTTTTTTACATGCCCTGAACATCGCACTACCCTTCTTCGGTTTTCCTCGTAACTGCCATTGTGCATTGCAAGCCCTGCCCCTCCCCACCTAAAGAAAAGAAAGAAAAAATCCTCAGCGAAAAAATGTTTTAGAAGTGGAACCATGTCAGGAACTAAAATGTCGTCACCAGCCGCTGCTAGTGTGTCTGATCTTGATCTGCGACGGCAAACGAATGGGGAATAATAATAATAATAATAATAATAATAATAATAATAATAATAATAATAATAATAATAATAATAATAATAATAATAATAATAATAATAATAAACGACCATGATGCGCGTTAAGGAAGTTTGCACGTATACATACACAGACACTTCGGAGCGTTGCACTATATGTAAACAACCTGTATCGTGTGTCCCAATGACAGCCCTGGATGTATAAAACCTGTCAATCAAACAGTCATGCACTTGATCTGTACACGTGTTTTTGAGAAAATTGTACCTAGAAAAGCGCTTGCATTCGTCGAACAATCTTTTTCTGGCGCTAAGAAAAGGAACAGGGATTGTATTCACAGAAACATCTTGCGCTAGAATTTTCTTGATCCTGATGCTAGACATATATGATAATCGAAGACGGTGGTGCAATGTAAAAGAGTACTTCGTAAAGAATACATTTGTATATTCGGTCTGTTTTATAAAAGGTAAGTCTATTATCAGTGTGGACGACACTCTACCTTTCGAGCTTGTTTCAAGTGCTTAATGAAACATTGGCGCTTATAACAAGACAAAGAGCACACACAAGACGAATGCCGACTACGTCCCATTGTTATGAGCACCCATTTAACCGTGCTTCATGAGCAAGTAACCATATGGTCCATTTTAGTATTATGTTACAAGCTGCCACTCTAGCGTCGCCAGCGCGAAGTCGGTGACGGGAATGACAGCAGGTTAGTTCGTTCTGTACGCAAGCAGAGACAGTGAAGAGATCAGAGACGCGAGAAAACAAAACAAACTTTATTCTAGTGATATTGCAGCACACGGGATCTAATACAACACTTCAATACAACTAACAAAATACATCAACACTTGATACAACTAAAAATACATATAAAAAACAATAAATCAGCTTACGCGAGAGAACTATTACAAACTACACAAACTAACAACAATAGACTACGGAGGAGAAAGTTCGAAGATATAAGCAGGTGAAGGCATACGTGTGATGAACGGCAGCGTTGCGTCCCCGACGATCGGATGCGAGAAGTGATTGATATGTGGGGTTTAACGTCCCAAAACCACTATATGATTATGAGAGACGCCCGGATGCGAGAAGTCCAAGAGAGTTCTGGCACGACTGCGATGTCGGCGGTGTTGCAACGCTGGTGGCTCCGGGAGGCTAGTGCTTGCAGGTGACTTCGAGCAGGTTGAGCTAACTCGAGGCGAAGACCCGATGTCTACGTTGCAGACGTTAATATCGCGTCACAACTAGACGAACGGCTAAGTTTAGGTGGCCAGCCGATACAGAGCCACACTAAAAACTTCTAGAAGAGATGCTTGTTGATCTGTTTCTACACCATGTTGGTCAGCGACTAGTCTGCCTAGCAGGGCAAAATCCTGCGCTTAAATCCCCCTCGTGTCTCCTCGCTCTCTTCCTTGGGGACAAGAGACCTCTACATGGGTCCAATCATGCGCGTTTAAATGATGGAAACTCCGCCCCAAAAATATATTGACCCCACCCCTTTTTAATTAGGAGAGGGCCGTCAACTAGCGAGAGTGACAACCTGTTGGGGTGTTGTCATACGACTTGGGCACCAGAGGTTTTCCCACGGTTTCCCCCGTGGGAGCGGTCAGACTGTTTGGCTCTCAGCCGGTGCGTCCCGTAGTCTAATCCTTGTTCGGGGTACATCGCGGCCTTCCACGACACTGCAGACGACGCCGCAGTTACAAAAGGATCGAACGTCGGCGGCGACGTTCGAAGAAGAGCACCCCATTCTGCACTTCTCGGCTCTCTCTCATGCGCCCGCCGTTCCCACAGTCAGTGGGGGAGTACGGCGCCTGTTAATTGCCGTGACGTGGGGTCGCGAAAAATGGCCGTCCGTGACATATTATCACAGTTTTAATGAATTCGACAAACAGGAAAAGGTGCTTTTATGTTACCTATTATAGCAAGTGGTCGAGTCAAGTCGGAAAAGTTTTTTTTCCCGCTAATTAACTGGGGACACCCCGTATCTCCTAATAATGAATTCAAACGTAAATTCATGACATCTGAACGCCATAATAAGCTCTAAAGCAAGGTACTTGAGCTTGGAGCGGAAATTCTCGAATACAGCTGACACTGACAATAGGGACGTAGCCATGGTTGGAGGGGGGGAGGGGACTTCGGGGCTTCAAGTTTTTTCCTTCAAAATATTTCAGTTTTGCTTGCTTACATACACACGCACTCATACAAGGACACGCACGAACATATATAAAATACAGTTGAACCACTCCCTCTCCCCCCCCCCCTAAAAAATTCTGGCCATGCCCCTGACTGACAGGGGTCAGCTCTTTACACTGGTGCATAGCGGGGGCATGTGAAGGCAGTTGTAAGAAAGCATGGTTGAAAGATAGTTCTATCTATGCACATTTCCTGGATGCTGGGTATACACTATAGGCGTTTCTCAGGGCGTGAACTATCGAATGGCACCACGACAGGCGCGCCGCGTCTCCCTTCTGCTCGGCATATGGCATAGCAAGTCGGTGGCGCACACAGCAACTTTCGTCGGTTCGCGGTACAACCCTGTGAGCGAGCGACTCAGGTGAAGAACCGCGTTAACGCTGCTTCTTTTCCCAAGCTGTCGCTCTGCGACGAACGATCCTGTGGCCAGCGGCAGAAGGAAAGCCGTGAAAAGCACTGGAGAGTTTTCGTCAACGCTGCAGTAACGAGTGTAGGCGGTTGGGCGAAACAAAAGACAGGAAACCGAGAGAAAGTGGAATTAAGGTCAAGCCCTTCTTAAATATAAACCCGAGGAAGGGAGGCGCGGAAGACAGGCCGTCTATGGGCGCTCAACGGCCAGGAGAGGTCAGCGAGGTCAGGAGTCTGACCGCCACGGTGGTCCTCTTCGCTGACGATCTTGGCGCGTGTGTGAGAGAGTTGCGCGTCACAGAAGACAAAGGACCACTGAACGCATGACTAATTTTATCTCGCATACCGTTGTTTATCTGCCCTGTCTACACGTTTATCCTGCAACGGATAGCAGTCGAAATAAAAGAATAACAGTGTTCAGAACTCGCTCAGCAGACTTTGTATTACTGTACTATAATGTAATGAAAAATTTTTGAACAGGGGTTGTGCTCGAGCAGACGTTTAGACTAGTGAACTTGTCTTCTTCAAGGCTAGAGCTGATTTTCCTAGCCCTAGCATGTATATGGTTCGTACCCTCTTTCATCTATGCAATAACGCTTAACCTTAACAAAAAAGAATACACCACATAATGAAGCCAAGGAAGGTATACAGGACGTTAATAGTACTGTATTAGTGTACTATGGTAATTGTGATACAGATGTGAAGAAAGTGAAGTGGACATCGGACGCGGCGTCCGATGGTCCCAGGTTTGGTCCCGACCGGCAGCAAGTTGTATTTTCGTCCTCTTTATAGGATACAATTAAAACAATACAAGTAACGCCCCTGATACTTTCCTTGACTTCATTATCTGTTCGTTTTCATTAACGTTGTTACAAACGAGGAAACGAGTCTTGAAAATTGGTTTTCAATTACCTAACGTATAAAAATATTTAGTCATTCGACTGAACACTATTGTGCGGAACTTATCTATTCCAGCTGTTGTCTGTTATATTGTTAAAGGTAAACAAATGTTATAAAACTGAACGGTTTAATTTCGAGTGAGGGACGCCCCGCCGCGGTGGTCTAGTGGCTAAGGTACTCGGCTGCTGACCCGCAGGTCGCGGGTTCGATTCCCGGCTGCGGCGGCTGCATTTCCGATGGAGGCGGAAATGTTGGAGGCCCGTGTGCTCAGATTTGGGTGCACGTTAAAGAATCCCAGGTGGTCGAAATCTCCGGAGCCCTCCACTACGGCGTCTCTCATAATCAAATGGTGGTTTTGGGACGTTAAACCCCACAAATCAAAGTCAAATCATCGAGTGAGGGACAAAACGAACAAAGAAAAAAGACTACTCAATTCATATCCGAAATTTATTATATTGGCTGACAGCAATAACCCAGTTCGAAGACAAGTTTAGCCGGACGCTGGCGTCGTGCAGCATCGCTTGATGCAATTCATGTCTGAGACTCAAACGGGTAGCGCAGTGCACGCTCTATTCAGCGCTGTCTGAATCCGGCGTCGGACGAGACAGCAGGAGGCCGCCACGGTAACGACAGTGCATGCACGGCTGACCGCTCTCTGCCTTCGGCGGACACCCCCTTTGCATGGAGGCGGCGCGCAGTACGCTCGAAGGCATCGCACCCGTCCAGCCGCCCCTCAGGCTTCGCTTTCGAATCTGCTCCAACGTTTCGGTGGCTAGCTCTCAGTCGGCTGGCCGTGACAAATTTGTAATATCTACGCGTCCCTTTCGCTGTTTACAAACACAGGCCCTTAATATGCCTTGATGACATCCGGTTTCGTTTACTGATGTACCTAATAGCATCGGTGGGCGAGAAGAGCTATAGAAAATAGCCTGCTGATTTTCTACACTTTCTTTCCCGTTATGTGGCAAAATATATTCAAATAAATGCTCTTTTGAGCTATATAAAAATTATAAGAGATTCCCTTGTACTTCAAGCGCACTCCCTCTGCCTGAAAAACAAAAGAGAGACTTTCCTTATCTTCTAAAGAAACTTCAAAACGTGGTTTTAGTTTAGCGTTAGTAGCTGGTAAATGAGGTGACCGGAAGTTTTTTTTTTTTTGTACAATGCTTGCAGTCTTGAAACCGTTTATAGAAGCTAACATTTTGCTATGTGTGTTCTTACAATTGATTTTGATCTTATACTTTCGTGGCTCTCTGTTTGTGCCAGATTTCTTTTTAATTGATATTTGCCTCCGTTGCGGGATCATTTGTTTAAGAACTCCACTGCCACATACTCCTCTAAAAAGTGACCCTTCTAAATGGACACCCTTACGGCTTTGTCTGTGCCTTGCTCATAATCATTGAGAACACGATTACATTCTGCATGGGAACACGTAATGACCCTTAAACTGTGTGACCAAGGCTAACATGCAGCTTTCGTATAGTACTTGAATAACTTAAGTGCTTCCTCGAAGTCCCATTGATGAAATGTAAAAGTACCACATGCGGTGCTTTCGTTCTTGGGCATGTGACGATAATGAAGATGCGTGTAACAGTTCATGCTTGCCTAACTCTTTCGACTTAAAATCGTAAAACAAAGAAGGAAGCTCGTTGACATAGAAGCCGCGGCCATGCCACACGTAAGCCCTAACTATAAAACGCAGTCCAAGGGCGTGCGCACTTTCCGACACGAAGCACCACCGACACCTAACGATGCCACTTCAAATTTCACCAGTGTAGTACACGTGGTAGTACAACTGGAACGCAATCGCGTTCCTAGTTCTTTCCCAATTTCGGAATGAGTTACCGCCGCAAGTTCCTGCCGCAAGTTCCTGTAATGCGAAAGGAACGCGTTACATTTACATTTCGAGAAAAAAAAAAGAACTTGCCGTTACATTAACGTTACATTTTACTTTTTTGATATAAAAATGTAGTTTCACTTGACCCCGAAACAAATTAACGTAAGCTCATATCAATCCAAGTATATTATAAGAATTTGACAACGCTGACAGCAGGTTATAGAAAAGGAATCCAGGTAAACGCTCCGAGTCAAACTTTGTTAAGGTCCATCGGCTATATACTACGCCAGCATGTCTAAGTAGCAACTGCAGCTTGTCAAGTTCCAAGTCCCAATTGACAAGTCCCATACACGGAGAACTTTCCAAGTTGGTCTTCAAAGATGCATTCAGGATACCACCCTTCAGATGTTGAAATAGAAATCTCCGCCCATGCACCTTTATAATTATTTTTTTTTCTAGACATCGCACCGAAAGAGACAATACTTAGTCACTGATTCAGCGCAGATGAGCGATGGCTCAACATTTCAGTGTGAGCAGAAAATAATGCCCCGTAAACACACTACCTAGTGACGTCTCCTGATCGCAGTCGGCCAACATACTTCTGAGTAATTTTCTCTCTGTTTTTCTGTCTTCTCTCTCCCATCGCTTTATTTCTATTTTTCTATTTCTCTTTTTTCATACATCTTTCTTTCTCTCTCTGAAGTCACTCTCTAACCTTCTTTCTTTCTCTTTCGTCCTTTCTTGGTATTTATCTTTCTTTTCTCATTCTATCTATGTCTATACTCGTTTCCTCTGCTCTTCTCTCTCCTCCTCACATTCACTACCATTTCCCAATACATTGCTATACTAAGCTGTGATATGCTCTGCTAACGTGCGTGCATGTTGAAGAGAAACGTGTAGCCAATAATTTCTTCAACATCTCACTCAATTGGGATGGTCACTCAGCTAAAACATATATACGATCGAACGGAAAATGAGCCAAAATTACATTTATATTGGTGAGGTGCTGGTACATTCTTTTCGACATTGTAGTGTATGTTTGGAAAACACCGTTACTTGATATATTTGCTACAGAGATGAATGCTGACTCTTCATACATGCTGTGTGTTCGTCGTTGGGCCGCAATACGAGCAGAGTAAGGCCTTCAATGGACAGCCTAGTGCTCTCCCATAGTAGAGTACCAAGTACTCTAAATCGTTACCAGTTTTTTCTAAACACAATGTAGAGTATGGTGTACTCTAAATCGTCGAACGTTTTTCTAAACACGTATCAGTTCACTGCCTGTATTGGATTCCTTCAAAGTGTCATGATTATACTAAATAAATGCCATAAATAATAGAAAAATATTTGATAGCCAAGTGGTTGCGAAGCTCGCCGTCGAATCGTGGATAGGCGGTGTCGAATCTCGCTCGCCTCGCCGAGATTTGTTTTTTTTTGCTAACCATTTCTTCCTTTCTTTCTTTTTTTCTTTCTTTCTTTCTTTCTTTCTTTCTTTCTTTCTATCTTTCTTTCTTTCTATCTTTTTTTCTTTCTTTCTCTTGCTCACTTTATACCCATTTTCTCGCGCATTAATGTTATTGCATCCCACACTGGACAAATCGGTGCACTTGTTCTGAGAGCGAAGCAGAATGAAGATGATGGAGGAAGCATGTGGTGGTTCGTGATCCCTTCTATCAAATTACTCGTTTCTTGGCCAATCCTCCAGAGTGGGTGTGAGCCATGCTTTTAGGTCATCATCATCATCATAATTATGCTGATTTTCTTTCTACGACAGACGGTAAACCTCGAGCATTGTGGCTCAGATGTGTCGAATCAACTGTCCCTTTTGCACGCACTCGGTTTCGGCGTCGCGCATATTTCTGCGCCTCTGGCGGGTGTCTTGAAGTGAAAACCAGGATGCAGCATAGTCGCGGTCGGCCGTTCGCCCTGTTTTGCATGATGTGGTGCGTGGATGCTCACGCCTGTTGAATGCCGTGGAACGTTTAGAAAGGGAACGCCGTTTCCCCTGCCGTTCCGTCGTAGATGTAACGCGTTACCGTTACAGTTTCACCGATCCTGAATGGAACAGTGGCGTTCCTCCCCCAAAAAAACCAGTTCCTGGAACGCCATTCTTTGGAATGCCGTTACGTACTAGACTTAATTTCGCTTAGCTGTTGCTAATGGCGAATTCCATTGGGAGAACAGGAGCGCTCAAAAGCACGCTTAAAGTGCTCTCTTCAGAGCCGGCGTGTTTCAGTGGTCGAACATGTGCAGGAGCACTGTCATCCATTGGTAGAACGAGAGTGCTTTTGCTGCGCCGAGAGCAGCCAGGAACAGTTTGCAGTGCTCTCGCCTGAAAAGCGGAGTAGGCGCAGTACGACGAATCACGTGGTTCTTGAACGTCACAGCCTCCAAATTTTTCTTCAGCCGGCGAGAGCGGCGCAATGCTAGCAACCATGTGTGGTTTGACACCGATGTTTTGTACGGTTGACTACGATGAGAGCTGGACGTTTTGCCGAATGAATCATTGCACAACATACTAGGTATTAGGATGATGTAGAATATTTGGCTGACAAATTTCACGCGTATTTTGCTATTGCCCCACAAAGAATATGCCGGGGCTTGGAATGTTTCAGTCGCATGGTCCCCCCATTCTTCACCTCCTCACCTGCCCTCCGGGAGCGCGGCGCATTCCAGTGGCAGGTTGAGTGGCCCTGCTCTTAGTGCTTCCCCCCCCCCCCCACTCCTCAGTGCCCTGCCCCTACACTCCTGTTCTCTCAATGGAAATCGCCATAAGTCCAGTGTAAAAGCGCTCTATGATGAAACAGTTCTGCCCACGACAAAAGCCATGGGGTCTCGTTGCCATTCTCCGCCGCGTTTGTCCTTGGAAACTGTAAGGAATAACGACGTAACGAGCCACCCCTCTGAGGACGGCATGAGGTGAACACCGGAAGCCGAATTTCTAAGGCGCCTCGCGACAAAGCAGACAGTTAGTCGCTCACGTTGAAACTGACGACGAATTTGTGCCGACAAATAAGCTTCCATAGCGCCCCATTCATTCTTTTGCATTATGTCGTACTGTGCAGTTACCTCCGGTTCTTCATTCCGTCGTGGTCGCATTTTTCGGGAACGGGCGAGCATATGTGGGCGCCGTGGCGCGAGATGACGTGCCGGAAGAAAGACGAGGCCGGCGCCTTCGTACAACAGACGCGCGTGCATCAGGTGCGCCCTTGCTCGAAGTGGCTCATGCATGCGCCGACTTTCTCTGGGCGAGTGTGCATGTTTTATGTTTCATACTCGTATGCGTACACGTGTACGCGCGCACAAGGGCCTTTCTCTTCACTGCGAACAGAATGCAGGCGTGGGCGTGGTGGCCCCTTCACGTCGCGTGCCCGGGAGTCCTTTTCAACGGGGCCTCCTTTTACGTCACTTCTTTGTGCACGCTCGGCCGCGCACCCTTCCATCCTTCCTTCCTTCCTGCTAACTTGCTTTATTTCGCTCTTTGTTCTTCGAGAGGGTCGGAAATTGTGCGCCGACACGGAGGATGGCAGGTCGGCCACTGAGGCATGTTTTTTCGGGAAGCAAGAGGTTTCCTTCCGTGCTCGTTGTGCTGTGCACGTCTTTTCGTGAGCTGATATCGCCTTTGAACTGGGAAAAGCGCGATTATTTTTAGAGTGACCATTTGAGTCGAAACGAGGGCGGTTCGTTCCTCGTTGAAACGGGATTATTAAACGAGCAAACTCGTGTCAAATGTGCTCGTTTCGCGGTTCCTTTCTCCACGCTCTCGATTCCTTATTAGAGATGTCTTGGGGTGTATACAACATCGACGACGGCTGAGAATGTATATTTGATTAAGGAGTCGGAACTCGATGGCTTAGCCACCGAAGCTTCTGTCGTTGTATTAGCCGGACAAGTTGATTCATTCAAACGTGTTTCATCGCTATACCTGAATTGTAATAGAGCTCTGAAAACAAAAACTGGATGTGAACATTTAACTGTATTCACTTAAAACCTGCATTTGCGCCACGGCCTTGCAAGCGTTACGTTTCTCAAGAATCCCGTGGGAAACCTTCACACCCTTATGGCGGAATTTAGAATCTCTGTGGTTACTTGAATAACGCGAGGACGGGCTCATGCATTCACTAAAGTGCGCGCGCTCGTACTGTCTTCAAGATTTTTATTTAACATATCCACTCGTGCTGCATGCTACGCTGGCATATATTCTGGTTTTGGGTCTTAAAACCCCGCGTATTACTATTATTATGTTTGAACGAATGTGACAACCTTTTGAAGGCGCATACAAAACTTCACGGATGAATGCATTTCTGAATGCATTTCTGAATTCAATGCTTATTCTTGAAGGTCCCCTAATGCCTGTTTATCGACTCGGCTTTAAGTTTTAGCGAATACGGGGTCAGGGCGCTGCTAGTGCACCTCGATCCCCTATCTGAGTTTCTCGTGTTGACGATATAACCGCGCCATATTAGTCTATCATTTTATTAGTGTTTCAAACGCTGTGAAAAAACAACACATGAATGTTTATGGGCGTACGCAGGGTTTCCCTTCAGGAAGGACGAAGGTACATTGCTGTCTCCCCCTCTTAGCTGGTTAAAAGGGGGCGCCCCCTGCACCCCCACCCTTTTGCGCACACCTATGCCTATGCGGCCACCTTTGCTGTTTCTCCCTATTTGCCGCTTCATGTCTTGAATTGTGGCAATCTTGTCATACCTTCAGGCCACCCGATTCTATTCCGCACGCTTAATCAGACTCGTGAAATACAGAGTCGAATAACTATTGAATCAAGTATGCCTATTATAAACTACAAAGGTGCGACTCGGCCAGTTAAGCAGCATTTTCTGATCAGGTCAGAACGTTTAGGCCACAGCGGAATAGTTCTGAGTAAACCAAGGATGTTCTGTAGAAGACATAGTATAGAACCTCCTTGGAGTAAACATACACGGACTTCTTCGCATGAGGCAGACCGGGCGGGGCGATTGCCTGCAAATTTCGCAAGGCTAGATTCGCCGGCTGCCTGCAACATCCTAATCCTAATTCTAATCTTCGAGTGGGTAAATCTGGGAGCAGAAAGCGAATAAAAACGCCGATGCCTCTCACTCACTTTGCGTACGCCTTCTCGAGCAGCGCAGCCCAGAAGAGCGAGCCGTGGCCGGACTGAACGAACACGAGTTTCCCGTTGACGGTGGGCAGCCGGTCGTCGACGATCACTTCCTTCCAGTCTCCGCACCACCACAGCCGGAAGCGGAACAGTCCCACGTACTCGTCCGCCTCGCCGAAGCCCTGGTCGGCCGGAACCACGCGGTAGAACAGGCCGCGGCAGGTTGCAAGCACTCCCAAGCACGACACAAACCAGCGGTCGCCTGCGTGTATATTTAAGCCGGTCAGTTACTTTAGACCCGTGGTCTAACCTCTATAAACATCCCAAAGTGAAATAAAGCCACACAATGAAGATTAACGCTCGAGGATCATCTCTCGCACAGTTTATTTCCTCGACCTATCAGCTATTCGACATTTACAAGTTATGGCATTTTATAATGCATGTGCTCGTTCAAGATTCGTCTTTTGTCCGCTCCTCTTCGAGAGGCATACTAAAAGCCATTTTAAGTCCTCAGTTCCTGGCCAGCAGTTTCGTCGTGTCATTACAAAAGAAACGTTAAGGCGTTGGTTGTACTCTTTCATGGCAAAAGAAAAGGCCCTGAAGAACAAAGGAGAGAACACAAAAACAGAAATGACCAACGCGTGCTAATTTCACACATACTTCCAGGAGCTGTCGCCCACCGACTTACACTTATCCTTTCTATTTTCTTGGCGATGTTATTTGCTATGGTTTCGCAGGTCGCGGGATCGAATCCCGGCTGCAGCGGCTGCATTTCCGATGCAGGCGGAAATGCTGTAGGCCTGTGTGCTCAGATTTGGGCGCAGGTTAAAGAACCCCAGGTGGTCAAATTTCCGGAGCCCTCCACAACGGCGTTTCTCATAATCAAATCGTGGTTTTGGGACGTTAAACCCCACATATCAATCAATCATATTTGCTATGGTTTCCGCATACAGGCACTCATCTTTTTATTTGATTGACATCTTGATTGACTAAATTCGTCTTTGTTCCTAATGAAATTACGTAATTTGTATTAACTAGCGCATTGCTGTCATTACTATTTTTTAACCCGCCGCGACGGTGTGGTGCAATAGTGCCAGACTGCTGACACGCTGGTCGCGGAATCGAAGCCCTGCCGTGGCGGCGGCCGCATTTTCGATGGAGACGAAAATGCTTGAGGTTCGCATGCTCAGATATAGATGGAGGCAGGTTACCCCATGGGTGGTCTAAATTTCCAAACCCCTCCACTACGGATGGCTCTGGAAATATCATAATCATGTCGTGGTTTTCGAATGTTAAACCTAACTGTTATTACTATTTTAGAACATTATCTATATACGTGCACGCACATTGTGATATGTTATTTTACATATACATTTTCTCGTTATTGTAATTATCTATATTTTAGACCATCTTTATTACCAGTTCACTGTGTTTACAATTTACTTAATGGAGCCCCGCAGCACTTTTTAAAATATCGAATGTCTTCAATAAAAAAATTCATTGCCTCGTCAATTTACACCTGCACAAATGTTTGAAATCCGTCAAGCTCGAGTGAAGCCGCATGGATTTGCCGCACACGTTAAGCGCTTTCGGCCTCCTTTCACAGCAGTGAGCGCACGGAAAGCACGAGTGAGTTAAACTGAGTTGGCGGGTGCCTGTTTGACGGGGGTATTAAAACCTTCACCACATTTTTAAAGATGATAGTCCAGGTTGGGGACCTTCGACGCAAAAACGTTTGTTTATCTGTCTGTACATTTGTCTGTCTGCCCTTAACGATACCCCAAATGGCCCACCCCATCCGCAGCGTCCACCAATAATGCTCAAGATACGTTCATACTCGTCCGATTTTCAATTAAAAAGCAATCACTGCGCATGTTTGAGGCACCATAACAAAACGCTAAAATTATGTATGTGTGTCTTCACACTAGAGAAAGCATACATAAGTAATTCTAAGGACCGTATCGTTTATCACGCTGCGCGGACAATGCAACGCTTGCAAGAAAAGGCAAGTGTTTCCAACGCTTTGCTAAGATGACACGGTGGGGCCACCTACCCGTCGCCTTGTGTTCTACACCTTATCACCTCCGAGACGGGTGCACAGGGCGAGCGCGCTTCGTTTTCTAAGATAACTGCCAGTTAGCACACATGTCTCACGTGTGACATAACTTGATGCGCTCGTTCGCCTCCGCTGCGCGCTCGAGGCACTCTAACGCAGCGCCTCAGATTACCAATCACCGATTTTCTTGCGCAGAACATCAAATAAACGTTTTGTTCACTCTCTCCAGACGCAAGACTATCGTCTTTCGACGAAATTTGCAATGAAACATGGAGATACGGGGCGATTTTTTTCTTCGAAGATACTCTTTACTTACAGTGCAAATGCGAAAGCACGTGGCACCATCTTGCGATGGTCGCGATAAATATGCAGTTCGCAGTGCTCGAATAAGCCGATGGCCCTTGACATTGAGCTTATGGCGCGGTAATCTGGGTTTATGACATCGTTTTTCGACAGAAGAGCGAACAATTTCTGGAGTAAAATTTTCTTGCCGGTTAGTTGGTTATCATGAAGGCATATATGGACGCGCACACCGGGTCAAACGACGAACACAAAAATAGCAGGGACCACACAAGCATTGAGTTCAACGCTGGACGTTTCCCTTTTGTTTTCGTGTTCGTCGTGTGACGTCGTGTTTTCGTGTTCATCGTGTGCGCGGTCGTTTGCCGCAATTACTTCAACGTGACTAAGAATTAATTGTTAATTCCAGGCCGCATGCTGCGCTATAATGTTGGCTTGCATGTTATCAAAAGCCTCCACTATTGATCGGCAGCGTTTACCAACCCTTTTCCAAGTTCAGGGCCCCTTTAAAGCATGCATTACGTCACAATGATGCCTGCGTCTTACTGCGTCGAATAATGACTCCAATTATGTAATACTGTCTCAGGGGAGTCTTGAGGGGCATTTCGAGAAAAAATAATTACGGCGTAAGAAGTACAATGTATAGCTTATCAGGCGCGTGCACACATCACGTGCAGTGATACGTCCATGATAGACTATTTACGAATGATTTTTTTACTACTCACGCCCTAAAGTCATGCATGAAACCACAACTATCCGCGGTTACTTGCCTACAAATAACAAAGGGACTGTTGTCTCGCTGGCGTGCGTTTATTATAGATTTATGTGATTCTTAAGAGAGAAGAGAAGATAAAAGTGAGCCCCGTAGCTGTCTGCATCAGAGCGCGACACCTCAACAGTAGCTCACGAGGGATGGAGGTAAGGAGGGATTAAACGGATAGGATTAAAAGGTAAATAGATAGAGAGACGAAGGAGAGAGCGAGGCGCAGGGACAGCGAACGACAGAAAACGATGGAAGTAAGGAGGAGATCGGAAAGATTGACACGGTCACAGCAGTCCAAGGACGGGGTACCCCTCAGCGAGAGCTCTTGTCGGCGGCAGGAGATGGCGTAGGGCGGGATAGTCGGCCAGAGCTGCGCTGTCGTCGGAGATCGTGGGGGCACAACCGGTCGGCACGAAATACAGAGAGCAGATGTATGTTTTGCTTGCCTAAACGTGCGCCTCCTCTGGGGTTTCCGAAGAATGAATTTGCACCACCTCGTCGGCAGTTCGCAATCTTGCACAGGGACACCCTTGAGCACTTTAGGCAGTGGGAGGGACACGTAAAAAAACTGACTTATAGAAGATGAGAAAGATTCGTCTATAGCGCAGACTTGAAAGGCGACTCGGGTGGGACAATGGCCGAGATCGCAACAAAGCCAATGACGAAAGCAATACCGATGCTTTCTTCGGATAGCATCTTTGAAAGTATTGCATCACAAATGCAATATAAACGACGGCGTGCTGCACTAGCATTCCACGCTGCACTGCGTCGAAGCGTTAGCGAAACGCTTTTTTTTTTTCAGCCACGCACATTCTGTTTGCGTGAAAGACGCATATCCTCGTCACGTTCCCTTGTTTATGTGTTCACGTTTATTAATTTTTTTCTCTATTTTCTCAGCTGTGATGTACAACCGATTCCTCTGTAACTATAGAGTCACGTTGGGCAAGCACTGAAATAGCGAGGAGCATGCCATGTACTCTTTTAGTTCATACACTGTTTGTTAATTTGTTCGTTCCACAGTGGCACGGGACAGCATAAGTGTTACGATGAAACACTGTAGTTACCACCCCTCCTTCTTCCCCTTTGTCCCTTTTTCTTTGTACTATCGAGCAAAGTATACACAAGCGGTACGGTGTTGGTATAGTGCGCCGTGACCTAACAAGCTGGTCACGTTGAGTCGGGAGAGCCAGAGATTAGCGCTCCATGTCCCCGTGGTGGTCTTCTCGGGGATGATCGCATATGAAGAAGCGTTTATCGGCGACAGCTATCGGTGACTTCTCGTCCTGCTCGGATAGCAGAGAGGGACCAACCTAGATCAAATTCGCGTTGTGCCACTCGGGGTGATCGGAGCGTTAGCCTTACTAGCGTGGAAGCTGCGCGGAAAACCCAGCCGTTCTCGTTCACTACATAGATGCTGTTTCTTGCAGTGAACTACAGTGCTGAGTTCCGGAGATTGAGCCAATGACGAAAAATGAACGAAGAACCTTGACCACCACACGTATATGGTACACGGCGTCAGAAACGGTGTGCAGACAGACCTTACTGAGTTGGTACTGCAATGTCACACTGCAGCACAATGATCGTATACTTTGGAGCGAAGTAAGCTGCAGACCCAGCTGCGAATTTCACCTTGAGAGAGCAGTCCATGCTTGCATGGGCGATGTGCGGCTCTATCAGTGCCAATACCTCCTATACCTGCGCCTGTTCTGTACTTATCTGGCTTGTGTACACTCACCGCACTCCCACTGTTGCTACAAAAAACTCCTGTACTGTATGCTGACATAGTGTTACACCCCAGTGCCGTATATAATGACATACCAGAGAATCGTGAGTGTTTCCGTGAAATTGCTGGCCAAGAACACCATGGTAAACTCGGCTTGCGGCAACACATGAGCAATACCACCAGCATTGAAACATGTGTATAGCGTAATTCTTAGAGGCCATATATATTCGGTATGGAGCTTAGCGTGTGCGCATTGTATCGAATTAGAACGTAGTTGGCACAAATAAACAGGCAGTAACTGGCACTACGGCCCACACATAGCGGAGACATTTTACACACTGATTATATTATATTATATTATATTATGTTATATTATATTATGTTATACCATATATTAGTGGGGTGGTTCAAAGTACATAGATTTTTTTTCGAATAAAGCAACATATATTTACAGGGGACTTGTACTGGAACTTCCTCAAAGCCAGTGAAATCGAATTGCATGTCCATCCACCATACAGCGATGTTGTTGCATATGACCCTCCTCGGGATATAGTTATCGCGCTTCAACTTGAACCGCTGCCGCGCACTGAGTGTTGCCCAATGTTGTGAACAGAAATGACTGCTTGCTTGTGCTCCGTTTGTATATATGTATCTCTCCTCCCATCTTATAATATTTCCGGTGCCTTTCCTGATCACTAAGTGTAAGATAACAAACCAGATGTTCATTCCAGTTAACTACAATACTTCTCTTTGTTCTCTCTGCTCTTAACTATATATCCTACATTTGTGTCGCTTATTTGAAATGGTCGAACCATGTAGCATTGTGTAAGAATCCTAAAATTTATGAACATCAGCTATATTCTCAAACTTTCAATTTTTGTTGAAACGCATTTAATAAGGCACATTTATGTTTATGGGTAGATTGCCACTATCTCTCAAGAGGAAGGTATATAAGAGTTGCATCTTGCGATGCTTATCTACGGAGCAGAAACCTGGAGGTTTACAGAGAAAGTTCAGCTTAAATTGAGGACAACGCAGCAAGCGAAGGAAAGGAAAATGATAGGTGTAACCTTAAGAGACAAGAAGAGAGCAGAGTGGATTAGGGGACAAACGGGGGTTAAGGATATCATAGTCGAAATAAAGAAGAGGAAATGGACATGGGCCGGGCATATAGCGCGTAGACAGGATAACCGCTGGTCATTAAGGGTAACTAACTGGATTCCCAGAGAAGGCAGGCGAGTTAGGGGGAGACAGAAGGTTAGGTGGGCAGACGATATCAGGAAGTTTGCGGGCATAAAGTGGCAGCAGCAAGCACAGGACCGAGTTGACTGGCGGAACATGAGAGATGCCTTTGTCCTGCAGCGGATGAAGTCAGGCTGATGACGACGATGATGATGTTTATGGGTTGTCGTTGATTTCCACAAACGAGCTGTCCAGTGGCAACAGGGCACCGAACTGAGTACGCCTACTGCCGACGCAGCAAGGTGCGGCCGCGGCGCCTAATTGACTCAACTGCATCGGAGATCTGTTTGCCGCGTCGTTCGGCCCGGCAGTAATTGACGCCTAATTTGGGAACGCTGCCTGGCGCCGCTTGGAGGCCGCGCTCCAGAGAACGCGCACGTTTAGGATCCTGACCTGGATGGACTGATTCCTGGTGCGCTGTTGAGCCGCACCTGCAGTGAACGTTTACACGCATGGCTGCCGGTCGGAGCCTTGAATCTCGCCCTAACGAGTCCCTTCCGTATTCCAGCGCACGTGGGGTGCAGATACGGCCTCTTGGGCTCAGCGTGAGACGTCGGGGCGCCTTTAAAGCTGCGGAAGTTTTCCTCAGAACGCATGTCTTCCCGGTTTGCTTCTTCCTGCGGCGTCGCAGTTTGTCGTCCCTGCAACAGCGCGACCGGTTTGATGCGAAGTCATGCTGCTTTCTTTTTTTTTTATCGTGACTCCAAGAAACACTCGTCTCGCGTCAACGAAGCACTTAACTGGTAATGAACATAACGCGAAGCGCTGTCCTCCTTTTTATTGGTTGTGACTAAATCTGACTATTCTTGTTTCTTTGAGTGCAAATGACAACCGTCATAACACGACGAAATTGGAACCAAGAATAAATGAGCAGATAAGATATAATCGGGAACGAATAAGCAGATTCTTGGCACGCACAGAACTCTTTGTAGTGCGTGAATGACCGTTCCACCTTCGGGCAAAGTCTGACTTTCCGAGTGACGTTGCCTGCTGCATAACGCATAAGCTCGAAAGTTTTATACACGTACGTGGGGTTAAAGTTAACCCTACCTTAGCGCCAAGTTTGTGATTGTTTGCATGCAGTTGATGTTTATAAGCATTCGTAAGCTATTTGAAAAATATTTTTATAGTTGATTGATATGTGGGGTTTAACGTCCCAAAACCACCACCATATGATTATGAGACGCCGTAGTGGAGGGCTCCGGAAATTTTGACCACCTGGGGTTCTTTAACGTGCACCCAAATCTGAGCACACGGGCCTAAAACATTTCTGCCTTTATCAAATATTTTTATAGTAACAAATAGGTGTTTCGTTGCTTCGTTTGTAGTGCTTAACGTCTCAAAGCGACTCGGGCTATGACAGGCGCCGTATAGAAGAGGGCTTCGGATAGTTTTGACCAGCTGGGGTTCTTTAGGCCTGCTCACATCGCTCAGTGCACGGGCCTCTAACATTTCGAATTCGTAGCGATGCGTCTCTCGCGACCGGTATCGAAGAAAGGCCATTCAGTTCACGCTTTGAGTAGAATAGACCGTTATATATATATCTGATACAATATTCTAAATTTACCAATGTGCGCATACCCCTACGGATTTCTATCCCCATCAAATCATGTTTCTATAACTATTTGACTGAAGCCGAAGCAAGTCTAGGATCGTTGAAAATGGCGACGCACACCTGAGATTACCCGGCATTGTAAAAAAAAAAGAGACACATTCGTAATCTGTCCTGTTCACAGTAAAACGCGTAAATTCGCCCATTTTCTAATCACGAAAAGAGAAGAAGCAAGAATAAACATATTAAACGCACAATACGTTCACCGAAAGAAACCTGCGTAGCGAGCTCGTGCGTCTTTTCGGCTCTAATGATGAGCACTCATAGAATGAGAGCCCGCGCAAGCGAATGCATCGTGTCTTTGGTGGGAGGCAGAAAAGCCCCAGTCAGGAGCAGTGGCTGGGCGGCAGCATGTCCCGTTCTGGTCTTGCTTGAGCCAGTTTTTAGAACAACAAAAATAATAAATAATAAAATAAAGAGACCAGATTATTTCTGCTTTCTCCGCCCCCCTCCCCCAGAAACGCCGCATCGCCCCCCAAAAGTTTCGCAACCACGATGATTACGGGCTGCCGCATGTTCCTGTGCGCTGCTGCATGTGACCCCGATACCCCTGAATGGGCTCGCTTTTTTCGGTCTTTTCCATCATGTCTGCCGACTCCTTTGGTGGAACTGGTGAGCCGTTCTTGCACTATATAGGAAAGCAACAAAACTCCCGGCCTTTTCTTGGTACATAAATAAAACGGGGGAAAGAACTTTCGCCAGTGCAGCCTCTCTGCGGTGGCTCGTTTATTTTTTGTTTTATTTTTTTGTTTACGAAAGAATAAAAACAGAAAAAAGAAGATTGAGAAAGACAGAGCGAACATTCGGTGCTACGAACATTTTGGGAACAGTATGTACGTCATATGGGATAAGTTCCACAACGCAGCGAAATTCTTATGATCGAAACTGTTTTTCACGGACATACGTGGTGTTGCCAATAACAATTGTTCTACACTAAACCTTGTCATCCTGCAGGTCGTGTCTGCATACAGTTTGTCCAGAAAGCCCTTAAAGTTAGTCTATAGTATAGACGCGGTTTCCTGTTTTCACTATTTCTCTTTATGTTTATGCGTCCGTGTGCATGCACAACCGGCCGTTCGTGAGAACGTGTGTGAACTTTGGTTTCGGAGTGTCAAGCACATAACCATGAAGTGCTCCCGTTCCCAAGGAAGTTCTCAAAGCCAATGGGACGCGAACAATGCGTATGCCGATACAGGTTAACTATATATAGGTGATCGCTGGCTTGCATTTATCCGCTCTCTATAGAACAGATACTCTGATAAGCGTGGAGTTTTTGATGTGCGAGTATATCAGACACGTACGTAGATGTTTTGAAGCGATATCGCAGTGCGTTTCCTTTGCTTATACAGTGCATAATGGACTGACTTCGTTGCTGTAGCTCTGCAAACAAAACTCTCATTCGTAGTTATTTTTGACGCTGCATGATTATCTTATGTTATATCACCTCCGCATCTAATCCAACCCGCCGCAGTGACCGAGTGCTTATAGTACCATAACCTGCTGACCCAAAAGATGCGGGTTCAACCCCCGCCGAAGCGGTAGTGTTTTGATGAAGGCAAAATGCTGGAGACTTGAGTACCATGTCGTGTCATGCTCGTTAAAGGATCCCTGATGGTCGATACTTATGTGGAGTCTTCCGCTACGGTGCCGCACGTAGTCTGATTTGATTTGAGACTTCAAACCTTACGAAACTAAACCAATATGTTCTTGCTTTGTTCTACATAAGCCGTAGAAGCACACCGTTGAAATAACCGTTCATATTTGAGAATTTCCAGCCGTGCCAGGTATCTAATGTGGCTTTGAGCTATACGCTGAGTAGCGCCATAGAAGCTATCGTGGCGGCTAGCCGCAGAGGTCAGAATACGTTTACATAAGCCACTATTCTTGTCATCCATCCTGCGACATCGGCTACCTAGTTCCTTGTAGCACGTTCTACATTATCTCCATCTGTGTGTTTCGCATTCCTGAAAAACTTTTTTTTCGTGCGTCTAATGCTGCGTACAGTGTACGAATAACGCAGATATACATCACGCTTTAAATATACCCAATGTCTTCGAATAACGTATTTGGAAAATAAATGACACCACGTGCTCTGTAATGTGTTAGTAATGGCCATTACAGAAAACATTTTTTGGGAGGGAAGTACAAAAATGTTCACGTAACACTTGCATCCTCTTCGCGTTCCATCAATCATGTAACCTCAATGCATTCTTCCGTCTTGTCCGATTTTCAAATAAATTTTCAGCCCTTTTTTTCTGACATTGGCACAAACATGGCATGGCTATTCGAAGGTACATACATGTTTGGTGTTTGCGTGTCTGTGTGTGTGTATATGAACGCATCTCCCTTGCTTCAGCTAAACTCCATATCTATGGGATATCACGTTGGCTCGGACAATCGCTCTTGCGAGACCACCTTGCGCGTCGTGTTTATACCAGCGTCCTGAAGTGTCGCAGCACTATGGCGTCGTGCTGCGTCGGCGTGCAATGGAGCGTGGCGCCTTGGGCGCTAGTTGTAGGGCCTGCATCGGTACACACACAATCGCCAAGCCGAGGCGGTTGGTCCCAGAGAGAGCGGCCCAGTTTGAAAAGGCTTCCTTTTTGGCCGGGTCGCTCGCAGAGCGCTATCCGGCCGTTCCGTTTGGCACGTTGCTTGGCGGCCAGTACGTGACGTTCGGAGAGCGGGCCAAGTTCTCGCACGGTTTCTATCTGATGCGCCTTCATGAAAAATGTGCCGGCGAGCGACCGCAAGAGCAATGTCCCCTTTTCTTCTTTTTTGTTTCTTTGCAACATCCCTCAGACACATTCGTATCACGCGTGGCTGTACAGGGAGAAATGTACGCATCGACAGATAGGCAGGCAATCTCCAATATAGATTTCCTTTCTACTATTCTTCTCTTCGCCCACCACAAGTGTAGGGTAGCCAACCGAGTCAAAGATTGGTTAACCTAGCTCCCTGCTTTTCTCTCTCTCTCTCTCTCTTCGAGTCCCTGGCATAGCCAAGGAAGGGGTTCAAGTTGTACCACCCCCACCTCCGAAATATTTCAATTTTGCATACGTACATATACACGCCCACATTCAAACACGCACCAACATGCTTGAAGAGTGGTTGAGCCCCCACTCCCCCGCACTGCGAAAAATAATTTTTGGCTATACGCTATACTGCTTATTGGCTCGAAAATAAAGTTTACGTACGTGTCATAACCTATGTGCGAATGGTGCACTGCAGGGCATAATGGGTCTGAAAGCGAGGAGTGTGGGACGGTGGCAGATCTTACCGGTCATAAAGTGAGATATAAGGAGCGAGAGATAAGTTTATTTAGGTAAAAGTAGAGGAAGTAACTAAGCACTGAATGGAATGTAGATGCTGCGAAACTACTGCCGGAACGTGATTCGCTGTTTTTGAAACCTTTTTTTTTCATACAATAGACTCGGCACTGTCTATTGAGGCAGAACCAGCGTGGCTGATTTTCGCACTGACCCGAACTCGCTGCTCGCTCGGGTGCGATGCGCGGAAGTGATTGTGCCGAAAATACATGCCTAACAACCCTGACCAAGCAGGTCAGATCATGAGGGCTGCTCTGTCAAAGTGTTTTCATTGCGGCGTGGATATCGTGACTAGCCGCACCTTGTTTCGGGAGCAAGGCGCGGCGTGTTGTTGTTGTTATCTTCAATATCAGAGAACCGGAAAAGGATGGTCCTTGGTGGAGAACTGTGCTTAGTCTACGGGCTCCCATGTTGCTCGGAGCGGTATCTGTAAGATAGCTCAAGACGGGTGGAGCTCTAGATAAGATAATGCTTGCAGGAATTTATTCTGCTTCATTGACGTTAGCTTGCGCAGTGCTTGACGGAACAACTCAAGTTGCTAAGCGGGCTTGTTGGTATGCCATTTCTGAGCTATAATGCAGCGCTAATGAACAAGGGCACAATAAAGAAAAACTAAACCCGCGTGTCTGACTTCGCGTGTCTTTCTCGTAACCTCGTTCACTTGCGCTACGATATGATTCGGGATGGACGGAGAAAAGTTCTTCCAGTGAGTTACAGCGTCGAATGTGGTGAGAATGTGTGTGTTTTCCAATAATCTTCTGATTTCTAAAATTATAAAAGCGGAAAGATGTAACTTCGAATATAAAATACATTAAAATGATAGACGGGAAAAATGTCAAATGGTGGTAAACACTTTTTTTTTGCTTCGCTTTCTCAGTCCAGTTTTATTACAGCAGAGCTGCTATGCTCGAGATTGGCCGTGTGCTGTAGATAGAAAATTATCATGAAACGGCATGCGCTGTCTTTTTCATTGTCATTACTGCTTTGTTTCCAAAGCACGTACGCCTATTCCGCGAATTCTGATTGGCTAAAGAAAGAGTACAGATAGAGAAAAAGATAGAGGGAAAGAGCTACAGATAAAAAAACGCAGAAACAACTGTCAAAATTAAAAGTTTCTTGGTGAGAGCAAGCATAGCCAAGCACTATAGCAAGGAGTGAGAAGGAGAGAGGGGAGAATGTAAAATTCGAACCAGTGCAGGACTATAGCTGAGTCATGCAAGGCTGGGCCATAGAGTAACATAGTATGTTACTCTACGGCTGGGCTAGCTCTGCTGTGGTCCAGCCTTGCACGACTCAAGGCAAGGTACGCTAATTTTTCAAAGACTATAGTCTTCGTTGGGATATTTCAACGAACAAATTTTGGTCTGTCTATCTGTTACTTGAGCGACTGAAACACCCGACTAAACTGTAAGCACTTCCTGAACGCCCAGCTATCTTGATCTGGTGGCTGCGTTCATACTTGTCAACTTTATCGATCAAAAAGTGAATAATACGCATATCTGAGGCACAGTATCAATGCGTATTAGGTGGTGCGTTACTTTATTAGAAAATACATTGATACGTAATTCTAAAGACCATAGTGTTTCTTACGCTGCGCTAACGCAGCGCAGCGTTTCTTACGCGACGCTATGCACGAAATAGCGGGTGTTTCCTACGTTTCGCTGAAATTAGTCCGTTGATCATTAAGGGGTTTTAGCTAAGATGATACGATGCTGCCACCTACCAGTGGCTCTGCGTTCTACACGAGCTTCTGTTTCCTTAACATTGCTGCATGATGACATCACAAGTAGCGCTTCCAGACAGAAGACTGTCGTCGTTTGACGACATTTGCAGCCAAGCAAGCAGATATGCGGCCATTTTTTGTTTTGTATTCTGTAGGTGTGGTATGTTTGCTAGCTTGTCAGACGCGCGTATGTATATGTGCGGAAACAGGTAATAAAAATTTATTAAGTGTTTATAAGTCTATATAACGCGGGAGTAGGTGGCGCTCACATTCTTGAAAGTGTGAGCAATTGTTAAGCAAGTGCTATAGTGTACGTTTCATACAAACTGCGCTGAAATGGATTCCTTCATGCAAATTCAAGCGCTGTGAACTTGTCGCAAGTCTATAGAGCAGCACTTCTGATACTCTCACATGATTTTTTTTTAGTTGCGGCAGCTTAGCATATCAATAACTATTTCAGTAATTACCATTACATTTAAATTATTACTCGTGTTGTATTCTACAATTATACTCGCCGTACCCCAAAAAATAGAAATGTACCAGTTACAACTTCCTCTGATGGTGGAATGTCGGGTTCTTTTTACAGGAATGGAAAGATATTTTTCATTACTTCACACAGTAAACAACGTTATACGTGGTACATAGGCTTTCAGCTTTGAGCATTACAATAGAAAAAAAAAAACGCCAGGCCTGCGCGGAACTCGCAGCACAGTTCTGGCGAGAGGTGGAAAAGTACCCTCTCTGGAACTCTCTTAAAACTCTCTTCGGGTAACAAGTACAAGCACACTTGCAGGGGACCGACTACGTCATTAATCATCATAATTTTTTCGTAGCAAAGAGGTAATCGCTATGCCATCCATTCGTCATTTTTATGAGAAGAGTGGTACCCGCTACACATTTGTAAGAAATTTTGTGCATTTTTTTATGCTGTGGCTGCCGACGATGCGGGCTTATGCCTGACGTCGTTGCAACGGGTTGGAGCTTTCGACTACCCACTTGTTACGCGGGTCGCGTTGTGTGACGCCTGGTCGTTCCTTCGCTGTTCTTAAACGCCTTATTGCTCATGTTAACGCGACTCCTTTCCCGACATCAAGCCTGCCAAGGCCAGTTTGCAACGGACTTTCAAGCCACGGCGTGGCCCTGTGCCAGAATACTGGGATGGCACGTAAGGAACGCGGGTTCAAATCCTATTCTCTTGTGCTTACTTAGTTCGTTTGTTACTTTGTGCTATAGTGGTTACAGACACCGGCGGTGCGGACAACTACAGCGCACGTGACCCTTGTTGTAATCTCATAGCAGCTTTGTGTACAAGAAACGCTTTCACTCGGTTCCCTCTCGACTGATACGAAGTAGGCTTATCTCACTGAAATAAAAAAAATACAAAATCCGCCGGCTACGCGGAGCACTTTTTTAAGTACCGACCGTAAAAATATTGCTAAGAATTAGATATTTTCAAAACTGAATCAATAAAATTACAGCTGCACACCTCGGATTTGAAGCGAATGTGAGATTGACGTAAACGGGAGCAATTCAGACGTCAAAAGAGAAGGAATAATGAACAACAGGTACCTACATAAGTCCAATAAATAACGACTCCGGCAATACGTTAAGAGTAGCTGTTCGATGGTTAGTTGGTTGTTTCTCAGAGTCCTGGCGCAACCCACCACGGGGGATCGGCCATGAAACGGACGGTACCTCATTTTTGAGATCAAATTTTTTTACCAGCCGGGATATTTAGATAAGGATGTTTAAAGAAAGAAAAAAATTGGTAAACGATGAATTAGAAATAGAATAAATAGAGTTAATAAAAAGAACCATCAAGCTAATACGGTTTGAAATCTAGTGAATTTATGCCTCAGCTTAACATTCTATTCGTTTTGTTTCCTTTAGAAAATCCCATACGGCCTCGCAAACGTTCCTGTGGGTAAATCCCTTCTCAGTTGCTCCAAAAGAAAAGATCACCGGAAAGGATAAATTTAAAGCCAACCTACGGAGAGGTTCTTCTATAACAGTCGTTTTCTTTTGTTTGACAATAACCTGAACGCTATATGAAGAAATGATGCAGGGATTCACTCTCGTTGCAGTGGAGGCATAGGGGAGACTGTGCCAGACCAGACCTGTGTAGATAAAAATTCAGGGGGGGGGGGGAGAACTCGGCATTGTAGTCCCGTAATTGATATCTCCGCCATTCTAGAAGAACATCATCGATTTTTTTCAGGGGTACTTAAGATGAGAAAAATCAGATGTTGCCAAGCGAGATTTTTTCAAAATTATCTGATTTGACAAATTTTTCAAAGCGTGCCACGGCAATAAATGCTATAGCGTCGGCAATATAGAAATTATGGGACAATTACGTGAGGCCACTGCGAGTGCATCTGCGTATTCAGTGAGGGTGTGTAAGATGTGAAAGCTAAAGTTTGCGCAAGCCTCTGCGACTCATTTTCAAGTTTTTTTCCCCCTTTTCGGGCGGACAAGCGGAGTCTCGTGCGAAGAAAGTAAAACACCTCCAAGCTCGACAGCTTCTGCGTGATGCTGTTCTTCTCGTTCTCCGACACGCGATATAATCGCTTCTCATCCACATACTCGTTCGTGCGGAGAGAATTAGTGAGGCAGCAACTTGGAAAGGTAGTCGCTTTCATTTTCTAGTCGCGTTCTTCGTTTGTTTTTTTTTTTTAATCCCTCGTCCACGATGTCGCAGCCGCGCCGCATAGTAAGAGCGTCGGAGAGCCGCACCCCAGTAGCATCGTTGGCTCGATGCCAACTTCTGTACGTGAGCTCTCGCAGCGTTTCAGGTTCTGATCAGTGCATACAGAGCGTGTGTGCGGACGCACCCATCTTTCTTTTGCGTGTGCTTGTGGGAAATCGATTTCTCAGCGCGCGGACACACCCGAGGTAGCTGCACTCTTCGTCAGCGAGCGTGAGGAGCAGCCAGCAGCGCACGCGTCTAATGAGCGTCTCAAACGGGGGAACCGCGGAAGCCCCGCGAGACCTGCCGCTGCCGTTCGGCGCTTCGATAAAAATGGGTCGATCCAAAGGTTTGTCCTGCTTGTCCTGTGGTACTATAGAGAATGCGTTGGCTTGCAGCGGAGACTTCCTTCGTGCCGATGTCGCATCTGTACTCGTTTGCGGACTGTTTCCTCGACGCACGCCAGAAGGCTGGCGAACCGAGTTAGTGTTCTGCTGCACGCCATGAATTCGTGGTCTCTGTTTATTTTCCAACTGAAACATGGTTTTGTTCCTTACATATTGTTGTTGTTTTGTAGTGCTTCGGTGGTGCTATAGTCGTGGCTGTATTTTGTTTGTTTGGTCGTTTAGTGTCGTCACTTACTATATTCCTCTCTTATTTCATTATTTTGCTACTCGTTTCCCCTTGCAAGTACAGTGTAGCGAACCGCAGGTATACCTCCTGGTTAACCTTCCAGTTTTTTCTTTACCTTTCTAATTATTTCTCTCCTTTGGGAAACGTTTTCGTTTCAGAAAGACGATATATATATATATATATATATATATATATATATATATATATATATATATATATATATATATATATATATATATATATATATATATTCCTTGGCATTACTGTCTATTAGATCTCATTAATATTTTGTCGAAACACGAAAAAACGAGCCCTTAAGTATGCACACTTCTTTCCCTTATTCATTAACGAGGGTCTCGTACTGGCAGACCTGGTGCCGTTAGGTTGTATACGAGGGACTATTGGTTAGCTGCCAGCTCATAATAAGTTCACGTGCTACGTGGTGCCATAATACAGGCTCATAAAAAAAGTGTACGACACTCGCCGCCATGACTACAGGTGGCGCTGACTGACACTCCCACGTTTAAATTCACAGATAAACTCCATAAAGTGGGTAGGGGAATAGCCGCCATGATAACTCAGTGGTAGAGCATCGAACGCGTAATTCGGAGGTCGTAGGTTTGATTCCTGCTCACGGCAAGTTATTTTTTCACCCACCTTTCTTTCTTCTTATTTGCTTTACATTGGTTCTAATAACTTTCCCTGTACATTCCTCGACATTATTGTCTGTTAGATCTACACTTTGATCTTTACTACACTTTGATCTTAGCCAAAAGGCCTCATTAATATTGTGTCAAAAGACGGAAAAACGAGCCCTTAGGTATACACTTCGTCTTATATATATATATATATATATATATATATATATATATATATATATATATATATATATATATAATATGGTAGAGCCAGAACCACTCGCTGCTAAATGAAACCTTCTATATCTCGACTTATCACCTGAATTAAAAGCCGTTATTCGAAACTCTCTTCGGTGGCCCTTCCAGCAGTCTGAGTGCACACAGAACGTGCTTGGATCTTGGTTGGACATAGAAGGTGGGGCACCAGAAATACTCAACGACATGGTGCAGGTGATATTTATCCTTTCAAAAAACAAAAATAAATGTGAAAAAACATGCTCGCTGCACGTCACAATTTGTTTATACTTTTTTTAACCACTGAACATTGTTAATTATCCGGGTTAAACTGACGAACCCTTTGTTCATAGTAGTAGCAGGAGACCCACCCCAATTTACATGTTATGTCCTCGCAGGAACAGAATGTCGTTGGTACAGAAGTCCGTGATTATAGGTGAACTAAAGCTCACCATCCACTTCAGACACACTTTTTCACCATTCCTCGCACTAGGTGAAATAGCCACCCAATAAATAGAATTATTTTTTTCTTTAGTCGATCGACTCTGAGTAATAAATACATTTCTTTTTTCCCCCCGTGGTTCCCTTTCGATCTTGCCGCTCGGCAATGCAGTAAAGAAGCAGTGAAGCGTCCGAAGCCCTGTTCACAATTCCTAGGAACCACCAAGTCCTCGCTAAGACGATTTCAACCAGCACGCCGACAACAATCTGTAATTGCCGGTGCTCGTTGGCACATGCGAGATACAGTGCGACCACTCCTCGCGCTCACTTTTCGCCCAACGATGAAACCGTCCGAGCCTGTACCGCTCGCGGTCATGTTCACGTCTGGGAACGCGAATCATTAAGCGAGGTTGGAACAGTTCTACGCTGCGTTCCACGTACAGCAGCCGTATAAGACACAAGCATTACGCGTGGCTTCAGGGCCCAGGGGCGCAGTCCATGAATGACTTCCTCAAGTGATATCGATCGTCACAGCTTCGCTTGCCGTTGTTCACGTGCAAAGTTCGGCGCGGGCGACGCTGTTCATTCTTCTTACGCGAATGCAGCAAACACCGAGGCATAATACCTACAACACGTGGCAATATCAATAGCGGCCATTTATGCGACGCAGCTGGTTTTCGAAGGGGATTACTTTGCGTCTCCTTTTTTTGTTTTTGCAGCGGCCTTTCTTCCGCGTTCCCGGCGACTTTGGGAGCGAGCGAGCCGGCGGCTTTGCTGCACGCGAAGGAAGAACTACTGCGCCGTCCGTTCAGAAACGGGATTTCGGGGTCGCCGCGTTATCTCCGTGCGGGTCGCTTTTTCGAAGCGGTGTCATCCCCCGCCACAGTTAGTGCCGTCTGGGACGGGGACCTTTGACAGTACGCGCGACGATGACTATAAACTGCATCAGTCCCTCGCAGTCGAACCAGAAGGCGTGTTTACAGAAGGTCCATGCATATACGAACGGAAGGCCCATCGTGCCCGGCAGACCGCGACGCGCATGCATATCATTGCCTCGCGGCACTGTCGTGAATACGGGACCTCTCGTGTGATGGATCAAATCAAAACCGCTTCACGCGTTTCAGCGGCATCCTGCAGGCGCTGGCTTCTATTTATACGCAGCGCTGTACGGCCCGTCTGTCACGAGCCGCATTTTGCGGTTGGCCTGAATGGAACTCGGAGGAAGCTGGCCTGTCAGCGAAGACGACTGTTGCTGTCACATCCACGCGGCTTGTTCGGCGGCTTCCCGCATTTGATGGTGAAAGCGAGCGTGACCTGACCTCTCAGTTTGGTTTATTTTTTTAACGTACCCATGCAGCGCATCTGTGGTATAGCGACAGACACTGACGGAACGGGGGAAAAAAAAAACCTTCTTTGGCTGGGATGGCCTTTTTTCGTTTAGGTTAAACTTTTTTTGTTTTGGTTAAAGGCATCGAGCTTGAGTTTATGTATTGCTTTGTCTGCCAGATAATTATTGGGCACGCAATGACACACTTATTGTGTATGTATTCACGATTAGCCAAAACAATTTTTTTGTAGAAAGAGCACATTCAGATGGGTTGCCAGAAAGCAAAAAAAAAGTTCTAAGTTGACGAAACAATGTGTCGGGACAATGCTTTCAAATCATTCACTTGATATGTCATGGTAGCTTCACTCAGTAGCTCGGACTTAATAATATGTGAGGTTTAACGTCCCAAAACCACCATGTGATTATGAGAGATGCATTAGCTCGGATTTCGCCGCTCCACCACCATCTACGAAATTAAATGCCCGGTAAAATTTATCACTAGAGATGAGAAAGAAAAGAAGACCTTAAGTGTTTTTCCATATGTTTTGGGAGGTAAACCGTAGCACAGCCTATCAGGAGAGATCGCTGTAACGAATGACATAGCCAGGAAGATGGACAAAGATTGGGTTAGGGCTTATTAAGAGGCGAGTTCAGCTCATGTTATATGATCATGTTACAGCCTTCGAACAAATTATGCATGGTAGTCAGAGGAAAATATACAGATGGGAACACCGGAAAAAATTATAAATGCAGCAGGATTTCGGAAATTTTTGTGAAGCAGACCCATATTTGAGAAATCCAGGTTATCTAATGTGGATTTACTGTCGTCAGATCATCCTTCAAAAAACTTGTACCAAATAATGCTATAGGTTATATCGTAGTAATCTGTGCGCTGAACGCGATACTAGATATGAATAATATGTAACACTGCATTTCGGAATATGGCATGCTTGACATCGCGCGCATCGTACTAATTAGAAAAATATGCAAATGTTAGAGATGTAGACATTATTTCAATTATAATTGGTGTGTAACATATCTATTAGAAAAAAAGGTAGGAAAATGAAAATATCCAGCGTTTTAAGCATTGTAGAGGGTCGCGCGCATATAGCCCGGCCTCCGGAGGATTTTGTATTTCGTGTATTTGTGAGTGCTTACGCAAACATGGGAGCCAGGCGAACATTGTACCCGCATGGGGCAAATGTGGTCTATCATGTGTGTGCTTTTTTATCTCTATTGCGTTTCCGTGCTAACACCTAGTATCAGGAAATAAAACGATACTGTCATGGGCTCAACTACAAGAAATGTAATAGGGAAATAAATAAGCGTTTACTCATTAAAAATTTGAGAAAATATACATAGAAAATTTAAAAAGCGGGAGAACTGAGGATAATATCTGCAATGTTTACAGTCAAATAAATAAGCAAGTAAATCTTTGTGCACGTACTCAAGGAAAAAAAAAATTTTTGGGGGGGGGGCATTAATTAATGAAACCTGTTCTGCACTCCTCATTCGGTGAGTTGTAAAAGCACCGGCAAGTTTCTTTTCTTCGTTGCAGTTTTACAATTGCTGCCATGCAAATTATAAAGCCACTGAAGCATAAAATGGCGAGCGGAGAATATACTCGAGCGAGCACTTCCCGGAGCCTTCATTAAAACACTAAAGGCAGAATCAGGAAACCTGCTCCAGGGAAGAGAAAAATATAGCGAAAACCACGCGGAAGGCTCGCCGCAGGCGAACTTCTCACGCGACCACGCGGAAGTTTTGACCAGTGAAAACGCTGGATCGGACAGCGCCCCATGCAGCGTCAATAAGGAACATGCGAATCGCCATCGCCACTCAAGCAGCTCGTTGTATCGGCGTCGTTTTGGACATGTGCGCTTCTTTTTTTTTTTGTTTCTACGTGTGCCATATATTCTCGAATTCGTCTGAGTACTGAGAGAGCCGTCTTTTGTTAGGTGCTGGACAGGTGGGCTACATAGAGCCGCCGCCTCGAATGCCATCTCCCTGCTTCGTTAGCCGAAAGCACGCCCACCCAGCAGTCAGATCGTCGTCCAGCAATCTCACGTCTCCCCCCCCCCCCCCCTTTTCCCTTCTTGCTGCTCGGTGCATTGTGAACGTCGAGATGAAAGCCACGATCCTTAGATTTTCGATTTCCAGCGGTGCTCGGGGATAATTCGCTGCTTTCTTTTGTCGCATTGAATTCTGGGCGCGCGCGCGCCGTCTCTTGCCCAATTGCGCTTCCTCGATTCGAAGTGGGCAGCGTTTCTCGCAGACCTAGAAATGCCAGTGCGCCCGGCAAACTGCGCGTTGCGTATAGGCAATGTAAACAGGGCAATGAAAGAAAGCCACACGGCGGAGTAAGTGACCTCGCGCGCTTGTGTGTGCAGTGCCGCGAGCGAGTGGCTTTACGGGCGGCTCGTGTAGGCTCGTGATGACCCGATCGTGGCGATCTCGCGTAACGAGAAAGTTCGAACGGCGCCCAGATGCGGCGTCGCGGATAAGATGCGAACGGTTCGGCGACTTTGTATTCGCCGAGGCGAAAGCTGAAATGAGGAAACGGCGAGCATTGATCGCGATCGGCGCGTGATTGAACGGCCGCGAACCGAATGGCGTGTGCAGTTGCACGTATCGAGTCGAAGACGCCGTATAGGAGAAGCGAAAGCGGGTTAACGCCAGCGAAATTTGCTTCGCTGCCCCCAGACATGGCGAAAGGGACAGGAACAAGTGAAACCAGTTTGTGCCATACACCGTTGCTTCCACGGCAGCCTACGCAAGGTGAAGGTCCAACAGATCGCACAGATTTCCAGTGTACCCATTCGTGCTTTGGTTCGCCAATATGAATCGAAAGTATACGTTCACAATGGCTCTTTCGAAGAAAGATAACAACCTCCTTTATATCCTTCTGAGAGGGCTTAGTGGCTGCGATGTTGTGTCGCTGCAGTCGCTCGTTATGTTTCAACTGGATTCGGTGGTGTTACACCATGACAACATCATGGCAATGATGTTAGTAATACTCTAGAACGGCAGCTCGTTCCTTGGAGGACAGCTTCCCTGTCCACAAAAGCAGTTTTCCACTCAAGTTCACGGTATATAGAAACAGGCTTGCACTTATCAGTGCTACTGTCAGGATATCAAAAAGAAAAAAATGCCGCATGCACGACACCGCAAGGAGACAGTTCAGTCCACATGCGTCCACATACATTAACTACGAGAGCATTCAGTTAGCGCCAAAATATAGAAAGTGTCACTTACCTAATTTGCCAGGAGTGATGTCGAACTGCGATGGGCCATCGGAGACAAACTGTGGACTAGAGCAAATTTCCTGCAAAAAGGGGAGCAAAGAGTGCCGAACATTGTTGGAGTATAAGCTTAATGTTTTCTTTAATGCACAATATGTCCTGCTATACCGTAACCATTGTGTTTGGTAAATTTTCTAAGAGCTGAAAAAATGCGAGTGATTTCATTGCTGCCATCTTAACAAATCGTCGCGCAGCATTAAAGTAGCGAGCGGCATGCAAATGACAACAGTACTATGCTTCGATACATTATTCATGTTAGCCACGAGAAAGAGAGAGAGAGAATTAAACGTTTATTTAGAAAACAGTGTTCCGAGAATATTTTTTATTGATGAAGTGTTTAACTAAACATACTTGTGACAATTGGACTGTTTAACCTAAAGGGTGAGAGCAGTAGTGTTGTCCAGAGCACATTAAAAGATACAATTAACATTTCATCAAAAAATTATATTGCATCTCCATAATGCAAACACTATACGGGCTGATGCTGGCATATGCGCCCTACGCGAAAAAAAAAAACAAAAAAGCCCCGCTATGCATGCAAGAGCGGATAGGCTATTAAGCTCATCGCTGAGAAGATGTCCGGAACATCAAGCAGCGTGTCCTTCGAATCGCATAGCTGCAATGGACCTCGAAAGGCAAATAGACTTTCGTACAGGCGAACGCTTGGTTGGATGGACGGTACTACCGAGTTCTCGAACTCACCTTGGGCCTTAGCCAGGTGAACTTGAAGGGCGGAGTCTGGTGATAGAAGACCGAGTTCTGGCTGGCCGGGAAGTCCGGATCCTCGAACAGCGCTGGTCCGTCACCATTGGCGCTCTTCAGCAGACTCTTCTTGATCTTCTCCAGCTCGGACATGGCGGTCGCAGCGCCACCCTGCTGGGTAGGCCTAAAGAAAAACGGTAATGCAATACTTTTAGTGGTACACGTTTCACTGCAGCGATGCAGTCTACGCTACAGTGACCCAGTAATGGTATAGCATAAATTTTCAAAACACTTCATTAGACAGATTCGCATCAAATACCTATCTGTACTCGATATATCGTCGGTATATGACTGAGGTAGCTTCGATGGACAACCTGCCTTAGTCTAGAACCATATTTAATAAAACCTCCTGCTCCATCTATTCAAATCATTTCTTTTTGTTGAAGAAAAAAAAAACGAACACCAGAAACAGTCGGTGTGAAGCCAGTATTTATGAGTGCATGTGTCTTGTAGAGCATATATGTACGAAGTTGAGACGTATTCTCGAGCAATGATATTGATATCGATGTAGATTAGGCGACTCATAGAGATAAGGAGAGAGAGAAGCCAGGAAACTCAGAGAGGTTATCCAGACTCACGTCTGGTTTACTACCCTACACTGGGGGAATGGAATGACGGGCGGTAAGACAGAATAGGTGACTCGCAAGCTCTAGTAGTGTTGATAACGTTTTAGTAGTGCATCGATGCTTTAGCGACGTGATTCCGTTTACCAACAACATCACAAAGTTGTTGGTTCAAACATTGTTTCACAACTTCTCTCTGTTTCCTGCGAGAGAAATGAGAGCTTTGCACAAAATACCATCGTGTTCAGTTCCAAAGAATTCCTTCCATTGGATCTTGGCTAAAGAGATATCAACGATTACGCAAAGAGCGCCATTGAAATGCAAAAGTTGTGATGGCACGGATGGCGCAAAGCTCGTAACTTCCGTGCAGTATCTACGTGCGAAACCCACTTTTCTCGGGTCGACTTAAGCATTGCGTCTGTGTGTAGTTAACTGTATGCGACGGATTAAACGGTCTTGCTTTTTCGCGATAACAGTATATATACCGCTGTATACACTGCAACACGATAAGAAGCCGACTACGACCGTTGTTCCCACAGCGACATGCCGCTCGCATACCAACAGTGACAGGCATCCCCAGCTCTATAGGACTACGCTCGCGCACGGGCACATGCAAACGGCGCGAAAGCGACAGCTTCTTTTGTTTATTTATGTTTGCCTTTTGTAGGACGCGTCCTTCGCAACTTGTTCCGAGTGGCACTCGTCAGCCTTCTGGCGCGCAAACAGGCGTCCTTACAGGTCGTCATTGGCTGCAATCAAGCCAGGGCCACACCTGCTGAACGGGCCCCAATGATAGGGCACTCCCCTTGGGAGTCATTAGGCCCGCCACTCTAAACCCCGTACAACGCCGACAGCGAAACCGCCAGCGAGGAACTCAGGCGCGGAGTCAACGCTCGGCCCCTCTCCGCGCGAGACAGACGAGAGTATCGAATCCCGCCGCAACGAGCGCTGGCATCGTGTTCAGCGAGGTTGCGCAATTGCGAATGAGCAAGCTGTCTCGTTCATTTGGTTACACCCCTCTTCTCGACCTAAGTGGTGCAACAACAACGGCGAAATTAAACAACAAATTCCATTGTCTTCATCCCGCGCTTACTCTCTCTCCTTGACGTGTGTAAGACAATGGCGCGTCGTTTCTCCGCCCTCTCTCCCTGCACTGTCGCTGCACGCGCGGTCGCTTGTCGAACTCACGAGGAGCGCCCCTGCGCAACACGCGACACCCGCGCCGCCACGCGAGCGCGACATGTGTGACCCCAATTTTCGCTGCTTTTCCTTACCACTGTATTATATTTTTGTTATTATTTCAACGACGTCGTGTCGGTCGCTTGAGTCGCCCTTTACCTAGGTAGGCGCCATTGCGTGCGCCTCTTTTGCGTGGCGGCAGGTCATAGCGTGTAAATCGGCGTGAAAAACGAAATCCGAGTTCCCAGTTCTGTTTGAAGTGCGGCCAGACACGCACGACCCGAAGGTGAACGCAACGCACCTCTGGTATAGCGGACCGTTATTCCACGCGTGGCCAAACGACCGCTGAAAGCTCGCATCTAAGATGTCCACGCCATGTTTGCTGGGAAAAACTTTTTCGTTCTTTTCATTTTTTTCCTTTCTTTCATTCGAAGGAAATTCTTGTGACCGAGTATAGTGCTTCTCAAATGTATGACATGTTCGCACTGCAGTGTACACCCAAGTGAATAACGCCGTAATTTTGCTTTGCAGCGGAGCTATTCAGGGGAGTAATACGGTGATACCTAGGCAGGAGTCTCAAACACGCAGACTGCGGACCTTTCGCTAGCGTACCGGACCGTTCATGCCCGTTTTCGTCCGACACACACATTTAAAGTCTTCTTTATTAATGCATGCTCATGAACTACGCATATAAGACCGCGTTCAAGCGTTTTTTTTATCATTCCTTTTTTTGTGCGTGTGGCATCCCATCCAGTCACTGTGTGTAGAAACCAGAACGGCGGAACAAAAACTCGGTACATCGGAATCAGTGGCCAGATTTGGGTCATTTATGAGAACGGTATCGACATGTTTCTCGGAATCCTGACGCCCTATACACTCTAAGAAGTAAAGGAGGAAAAGGGGTATCGAGGTTGCTCCTTTAGCGAAAAAACTGACCTGCCACACCCTTTGCATCATTTTGGGAGTAACTGCGAAGGAGTAACTGCGCTCTTGTGGTTGCTCCTTCGCAGTTACACCTTCTAAAAAAACAGGCTTGTGTAGGCACACGGCTCAGACATCCCTGCAGTTACACCAGAAAACGGGAGCTTTACTCCACAAGAAGAAAAGTGCCCCTCCTCGCCGCGCCCTATGCAGTCTTTTGCGCGCATTTCATCTTTTGGAGGAGCAAAGAGCCCCTTTCGGGGTAACTGCGCAGGTACTCCGAGAAACTTTTTAGAGTGTATGTTCTAAAAATAACTGATATACCTGAATTATTCTATTTTATTTTTTCATTTCCTGCACGCGTTGAACGCCTTTTCAAGCCACTGTATATGGAAAACGAGAGAGGCTAAGCTCACATTTACGTATACACGGGAGCGGGAGTGATGTAATTTGATTTATAGAGCTAACGAATAAGAAACCATGCGCAAAAAGCATCGTAAGTTTGCTCCTTTTCGTCGACATAGAATAGCACTTTGATTGAGAGCTGCGTCACGAAATAGCCGTGGCCTTCCTGTATTCCCAGAAGGTGCGATATCTTCACATCTAAGGCGTCTCGAGTAATGCGATTCCTGTCCGTGGCTGGCTTACATACTTTTTTTCTGCGGGTCGCGGCCTGCTTGACTGGACTGCCCCGCGCTGTGCGATTTATGCGTAGCATACATGCATTTGCATAGATAACGAGAGAGAACCACTTCTTTCCTTTATAGAGTCAACGGGTCGACCAGGTTGCGCCTTGAGTGCCAACTCGGGCCTGATTGCGATTCACGCACGGCACAAGATACGCGCTTCAATAATGGATGAGGTGGAAACTTTACGAGTGAAAGTGAATTCGAGCATTCTTTATCTGCTTTCTCATTACTGCCTAATGTATTACGCTTTGCGGTACAGCCGTGCCAAGTGGAGAGCAAGAAAAACCGCACGGCCAAATCAGCGCTAATTTATCCGGTTTTTGCCGACTCTATAGAATGGTTTGGCAAATGATTCAAAGTAACAATATGACTTCCTGTACAGTGTGGCAATGTAATCGTGTGACGACGCTGATCGTATTCCACGGATTTCTTAATCGGCTTATTGATGACATGGACGTATGCGTGCATTAGGAAGCACACTCTTCAAAAAAGTGTGGTGCTACTTACTAATTTTTGAGGTTGTAAAGCGCTGCACAGCATTCATCACCTAAGTAGTAACTGCAGGTAGTAGACCAAAGACATTAAGGTAGTAAACGTCTGTTAATTTATGTAGCAAATGTCATTAAGCCCTACATTAACTTCGGCCAGGAGCGAGCAAGGTCACCCTACTAGAGCGCATCTCCAGAGAGCCCCACCACGGCCGCTGGCCTCATTTGCCGATCCTTGTTGCACAACACTTTACCCGAGTCTGTTTTTTTTTTAATTTCTTCACGGCACCTAGTTCTTTAAAACCCTTTCAGGGCTTTAGTGGTCCCTCGGCGTCTCCGGACTTCAGCGATGACTCGCTGACAATTCTCAGTGGCGCACAGTCGGCACGCAATGAAAGGACGCGACGGAGGTGACCGGGTTCTGAGTCGTAAAACCTCGGCAAGGGCTCATTGAGGGCCACTCGGCCCGCCACGCACTACTTGGCGCATCGCAGCTGTCCCCGGCCGATCTTTCAGTACAAGACGCGTGACTCGTGGAAGACGCACGACGCCGAGGCGAGACGGGCGCACGCCACAGCACGATCTCGGCAGACGCCGCGTAGACCGCTAGAGCGTGTCGGTCTCTTCGCGAGGAGGACGCCTCGTGTCACGGTGTCTTCGCTTTTATTCGCTCGCTGCTCGCCTTCTTACTCCGGATTTCGACAGGCCGACAAAATGTCCCTCACGGATGGTCGCTCTCTGTTTCATTGTTGCGCTGCTCTTAGGTTTCTTTTCATTCTCTCTCTCTCTCATTCGCTGTCCTCCTTCGTGCTAAGACTTTTAAACGAATATATATTTTTATTTATTTATCTTTCTTCTTTGAACTGTATGAATAAACTCTAGCAGCTGCCGCTTCGACTAACAAGCCTATTGGAGGGCCTGTGCTGCTTTGGCCCATCAGCTGACACGCGGTGTGTGCACTTGCGAAACGCTTGTAGTATGTCAACAGTGTCTTCTTGCGATTGAGTAAGCTGCAACCTGTTCCTGTCGCCCGAACGCGCATTAGTCGCGGAGGGATAAGATACGAGACGGATACTGTACAATAGAGCGGTAACCTGGGCTAGTTGGTAAGGACGCATTGTACCAGAAGTACCGAAGGACTCTGAAAGTACAAATGACAACATGGGACGATAACTGAGCAAACCGCTGTTCCTTGTTCCTTTTGTCTCTCTCTTTTCGCGCTCTTCATTACTATGTAATAGACGAACTTCTCCTTTGGATGTGCCACGCTGACAAAAATATGTATGAGGCAGTTACAAGAGACGCACCGTTTGACAAACAATCTCGAACCACAACATATCACGAGTGAATAATGAGTGAAACTCGCACGTTTCGCAGCGCGACAACAAAATGCAACGAATGGGCGATGATAGGCAAATGAGGCGGCACAAGCATAATCGTCCGTTCGTAGTTCTATTTTTTTTCTCATGCTGTAGATTTTTCTTGTGCAGCGAAGTATACATTCGGTTAAATGTACGGGTTAAATGCTTTATATCTTTCCAAAAGCGACTTCGAGGGAAGCTGTTCTCTCCATAAGGGCTGTTTCATTGCAATAGGATGAAAAGGTTGGGCTAGTTGGTAATTCACGATGGTTCAGCGAACTGGGAGCGCTCGTGCTGTGTTCCTCCTCTTTGCTTTGTGTCTGTATTTACCCCCGCGCTCCCAGTTCGCGGGACTGTTTCATTAGAAGACACAGGTTCGATTCAATCACCGGACATACACTTATTTTTATTTAGGTGCGAAGCACCTGGAGGTCTCGGCTTGTCGGTGGCTCATGCCGTCACGGTCCGTCATAAAAAGTGTATGCGCCACCAAAATTGGGTAAATACCACTACTCGCCACCAGTCCACAAAACAAAATTAAGAAGGGGAACAGTTAGCCCAACAAATAGTCGACGATGTTAGTGGAGCACCCTTGCCTTCACATAAGAAACTGAAACCGGGCATGTAGCGAAGAAGAAGGAAAAAACAGGGGAAAAAATTAGCCCCGTATCTGCATGTTACACCGCAAAGGGCGTCGAAAGACGATAGTCTTGCGTCTGGAGAGAGTGAACACAACGTTTATTTGATGTTCTGCGCAAGAAAATCGGTGAATGGTATTCTGGAGGCGCTGCGTTATAGTGCCTCGAGCGTGCAGCGGAGGCGAACGAGCGCATCAAGTCACGCCACACGTGCACATGTGACATGAGCGCTATCTGGTAGTTATCCTGGAATACGGGGCGTGCGCCGTGCGCGCCGTCTCTGAGATGATAAGGTGTAGAACGCAAGGCGACGGGTAGGTGCCGCCACCGTGTCGTCTTAGCAAAGCGTTGGAAACAATTGCCGTTTCGTGCAAGCTTTGGATGGTCAGCGCCGCGTGATAAGCGCTGCGGTCCTTAAAATTACTTATGTGTGCCTTTTCTAGTAAAAAAACACATACATAATATTGACGTATTGTTATGGCGCCTTAGATATGCGCAATATTTGCTTTTTAATTGACAATCGCACAAGTATGAATGCTGAACCTTGAGCAATATTGGTGGGCGTTGCAGATGGGGTCGGCCGTTTGGAGTATCGTTTGGTCACTTTGGTGCCGTTTAGGGTACCGTTAAGAATGAACAAACAGACAAGTGCAAATACAGACAGACCAAAATTTTTGCGTCGAAGCACCCCAAGAATGGCTATTACCTTTAATAAGGAAAAGCAGGTTTACATTTTTAACTACGCATTCTTGTCAATCCACCAGGGTGGGTACATGCCAAAGGGTTGAAAGGAAAACAAACAAACAAAGAAACAAACAAACAAAAGAGGTAGAAGAAGAAATAAAGAAGTACAAGTGGAAGAAAAAATACGCCGCAGAGTGGTGGGAGTATCGCGTGAATGTTGCTTGATTGGGTATGGTTTGGGAAGCTTTAATTGTTATTTCGTCTTTATTATCCTTATTTATTGAATGAAGGAGAAGCTTTGCCTTCAACGAGGGGTGGGACGCTGATGTGCGATCTTGCTAGACGCTGCCTGCGTCGACCATGCGAGGCGAGAGGGGGGGGGGGGGGAGCGAACAGTTTGGCACAACACGCGAGCAGGCGCAGAGAGAATGTCGACAACGCTGACGCACGACGCGTGACATCGCGCGACTAAGAAATGCTTTGCATTTGAAAGAAGAACCCTGCCGTAATAATCATCTTAAAATGTTTTTTTTGTATTTTCTCTATAGTCAACCGATTAGATTCTTTTTTTTTTACTCAGGTCTTACCTTTATTCCTATGTTAATGACCGGTTTCATGGCCGATCCTCCGAAGTGGGTAAGATATCACAAGGATGAAGTAAGCAAGCAGGCAAGCAAGCTGAATTCCGAAGCAGATTTCCGACGACGTAGTGGAGCGGAAACATACCTTACATGCTTCGTTCCTCCCCAGTTTTTCCTAGCAATGCGAACTTCACCCGATTTGGACATATATAATACACAGTTAAGCAGTGTTTAGATCACGTGGATGTGTCGCTGCGTGTACGACACTGCAAATTTTGGTAGTCGTAGGTTATATGAGTGTGAGAAGTAGTCCGTGCAGGCTCGCACGCTTAGCAACAGCGATCGAGTGCTGGTACAGCTGTAGCGATGCCTAGTTGTAGCAATTCTTACTTCTCGTCATTAAGTTCTCTATAGTAAAATAGGTCTGTTCGAAAGACTATGTGTCGCCAATTGTTCAATGTTATATATCATACCTTTCGCTTGTGTGGTCTTCTATGTTCCTGTCAGCCTTGTTCCAGGAATTTAACCTTCTGAAGTCAGCATACAATGAAGCCACAGGGAAGGTTACTTGTAGATTGTTAACTATATAGTGTCAGTTATGACGCAAATGGAAATGAATCGAAGTTGAATAAACCTCTTCCCTTCACGTGCATTTATTTCTTTGCAGTTCATAAACTACAGGTAATAACCCTTCATAGCGTCACTGTTTGTTGGCTTCATTGTGTTTGGTCTAACAAAGAAACAAGTGCCTAGAACCATTCGCGTTCTTGCGGTAATATGAGCACATCACCTTTCAGGGTTACATGTATACGGTTCTGTGGTGAAGACGCCGTTTACTGAACCAGCCTCACCCGAGTCGACAAAATATTTCAGACTCCAACCCTTCCGATTTCACAAATGGCTCAGTACACCGCGGATACACCTCACTTTCTATTGTTTGTCTTTCTATTATTTTTCACTTTCTATAATTTGTCTAGCTGAATGTCAATTTTCATTGCCTGATATGCAGACGTTTCTTACTCCACAGGGAGAAGGTGTCTGCATATAGACATGCTACTTGAGCGCACGGCACTTCAAGTTTCAACAGCTTGTGTTCGTTTTCAGGTGGCCCTCATGGTGTTTCAGGTGGCTTGCATAAGAACAGGAACGATCATGCAAAGAAGTGGACACGCGCCGGCTGCTTGTACAAGCCTGTCCTTTTTTTCTTATTCACGGCTGCCAAGCACCAAGCAAGAACCGTCATCCTGTATATTGCTCTCGAGGATGTATACGTGGGCTTCACCTTCTTTGGGTGTGTTCTTCCTCCACAGTGCGTTCTTTCTCGGTTTACTATGTTTCTTTTCATCGCATATCATCATCGCGGCTGCATTTTCATTTCCCTTTCTTAAAGCCTTCTCCTCACCCACCACTTTCTGTCGCACCTACGAAACGTGTTTACACCAGTGGCCGCCGAATCGTGTTTCTGTTGCGAATCGCCCATTCCGTGTCAGGTCAACCACGACATGCAGCAATGAAGGCGCATGTTTTCCTTCGCGCTCCTCATTTCTCCTCTACGAAATTGCGATGAAAGTGGAACGGCATTCTTCGCGTGTCGGCGCCGAAGAATGAGCTCGAGGCGGTGACGCCGGGAAGAAATAGCGCCCGCGGCGAGAGCTCGCGAAGGCCGTGGTCGGCCACCGATCACAGGCTTTCCCTCACGCTTCGAACTTGATAATACGACGAACGTAACCACTCTGAAAACTCGGTCCAAGGAATGAAGCGGTTCGCGATAAAACCGGTGCCAAAAGGGACGCTGGCCAGGAGAGAGGCCAACGAAGGAGGAATGACAAGTATTCGGAGGAGGGAAGAGGGGAGGTGGAATTCGCATTGTCGGCTGCGCGCGGTGATAAAAAAACATTAAAACAAAAGAAAAGCTCCACTGGCGCGCGACTTCACCCGCCCCACCTGCTGCTGCTCGGCCACTTCGTCTTCACGGTTCATCGCTTTAATAAACGACCGCGGCAGCCAAAATGGCCAGCGGCATAAACCTTCGTGTTCTTTAGAAGCCTCTCCTGCTCGTTGTCTTTCTTCACCGCAAGCGCTCCTTTGCGCTGCCAGCTTGGAATGACGGCTGTCGCTGGCGCGGCTTCTGTGCGGCCTTGGGAGCACACCTATAGGGGGATCGGCCAGTTCCTGCTCCCGAGGCAGACTTGTCTCTCCTTCGTGCAGCATTACGTAGGCGCGCTTTGAGAGCACGTTTTGGAAACGACGCTCAAGAATCGAGACTGGGAAAGGAGGGGGAGAGGTCCGGTCCATAACAATGAGCAATCAGCAGAGGCGAATGGCTCTCTGGTACACCAGAAATACCCGCAGCACGCTACGCAGGGTCGCTCGTAACGTCCCAGCTGGCCTGCGATCCGGTCCGCGTATACTGTACCGGCACTTGAGCATCATCTCGCTGATAACTACACTGAGGCCACATGCGAGGCCTCTTCTTGAAGCTTGTGGTCATCGGGTATTTTAGTTTTGCGTTGTGTACCATGCGATGCATATCGAGGGAGCTTGTGGAGTTTGAGTACATTAGTTTGCTGCCTCGAAACTACACTACTACGCACGTTATGTGCATTGTCTAAATAGAATCTACTTGTCACTTGACGCCGCAAGATACGGAAACAGCTACAATGGTCGGCTACGACTGAGTACAACCGTGGGTACTCAGTTTCTCATGCAGTAAATACAGCAAGCAACTCCCTGCACATGCGTGTAGTTTTGAATTATCTCTCTTAAAATCAATAAACCGCCGCGTGTAAATGGATCGTTATTTGACATATGATGTCGCCCTGTAATATATCACATGTGGCTCTTTGAGCTGATTGACGATGAGCTCTGAGACGATGGTTAACAATCTAGTGTTATGACTGCAGTTTTACTGCGAAAACTGTATATTGCTATTATAAACCCCCCCCCAAAAAATCTGCCCGGCAGCTGTGTCATGAGCGGTCTCCATTGGCTGTCATATCAATTACGTCATTCTCATCGTCGTACCCAAGCATGCACGCCATTGACTGCGTTGTGAGCGACGTCGTCCATCTCGTCGCAGCCGTGGCGCTCAGCACGCGCGCATCAGTTTATCCTGAAACCTTCCAGATGGGCCACTGACAACTCCAGAAGAGCGCAGACAGTACGGAAACGTGGGAGAGCTCGCATTAGCCGGGCCGATGGTGCAATCCTTTCCGATGGTGCAGGCCTGCACCGATGGCGCAGTCCTGGTGCAGTCCTGGAAGCCGTGTGCAGGCAGCAACTGCGTAACGATGATCTGGTACCCTTCCAAGCTGCGCTCAATCGCGAACAGGAATGCAAGTGCCGTGGTGGGCGGATCCTGTGAACCACGCCACCCAGTCAGCTTCCTATGTCAAACGCTTGCAACGACGCCGCGTCGAACAACGAATGCTTGGTTCTTGAAGAAGGGAAAAGGCGACACGGCGCAGTGCCTACGCCGAACAAGTGGCGTCGCGGCGTCAACGTGCCGGCGATTGCGGGAGCGCGTCTGCCGGGGCGAACGCCCGCTTTCGATGGGAGTGTCTCCAGTGAATCTTTAGCTTCGGCTGCGTCGTCTGTGACCGCTTGTGGTTCGAGAAGAGCTACTGCGATTAACGCATTGGGGAATCATTTAACCGTTCAATAAACTCCTCCATGACCGTGACCATGCGAGGGACAGTATGCGGCATGTGAAATAAACACTGTGGTAAACTCAAACCAAACGTGTCTCTAACTTCATTAAGAAGAACGATAATGTAACCAATATTTGTGAACGGCTTCAGTGCCACGTCGGCTTGAACTACTCCTAAATGCCACGGCCGTATGTTTCAGCTTTTGCTGTTTAATTATTTGTACGGAGTGCTTGGGCAGTGATTTTTGTATAATATCAGCATCAAGTTATCATCCGCCTGAAGTCACGTCGCACTTCAGTCTGAAATGTCAATACACAGGCAAGTTTTATTGCACTGTCAAGTTAATAGCGCCAGTCACGCCCATATATGAAACTTTCGAGTTCCTGTTCAGCAACTGAACGTTATAATGACCCATTTTGTGGCTCACTTGTAAGTCGACCTTTTACGTGCACTGAACGTGCATTATACTCCTGCAATTGAGTACACCTAGAAAGAGTGAGATAGAGAATAAAGAAGCAAAAGAAAGAATAATAATATCTGGGGTATTACGTCCCAGAACCGCGATATGATTATGAGAGACGTCGTAGTGGAGGGCTCCGGAAATTTCGACCAGCTGGGGTTCCTTAGCGTGCACTGGCATTGAATGGTACATGGTCCTCTACGATTTTGCATCCATCAAAATGTGACCGTCACGGCCGGGATCGAACCCGCGACCTTCTGGTCAGCAGCCAAGCACCATTACTACTATTCCACCACTGCGGACGTAAAAAAGAAAGAAAGAAAGAAAGAAAGAAAGAAAGAAAGAAAGAAAGAAAGAAACGTGACACGCAGTTGCCTAATGTGCCTGCCAAACAAGGCGAGGCAAAGTACGGAGGTGGAGAATGTGGCCCTCTGAATGGAGACTAAACAAACATGGTGGTGCCAAGCTACGCGATGGACAATGCCCGCCCAGGCACTCGCTTGAGAGGTCCACTCTCCAATCGACAATTGAGGTTGTTGCACATGCAACGAGCAGCGTACTCTGCTTGGCTACTAACAATGAAATTGCGAAATAGAGGTTAGCTACATGATAGTACAGAAATGTTAACGCAAATACTATAGTATACGCTTTTCTTCACTGATTGTCTGCTGTCCATAACAGGGAGTCTCTACACGTTCACAGAGTCGCCGTAATCGCCTTGCGAATTGCCTGCAATGTCGTTCGCAAAAAGTGAATAATCTTACCTATGTTAAGTGACATATTTCGTTCAGCTGAAGCCAATGTATACAGTGCAAATGCACGCTTGTGTCGTCAAAAAAAAAGAAGAAAGAAAACATTTCGTGAGCAACTAACTGTATCTTCTCTTAGCGCGTACATGCGTCAGTGCATTGGCGCTCATCATTTTTTTTTATGTTCAGCATTTATTATATTTTTCTTTTATTTATGCTACCAGAAAACCTCGTGGTCAGGATCTGTGCTCGCGGATGTTTGCGCAAGGCCTATATGTTAACTGAGAAGTTTTAGAAGTTTGGCGTTTGGAAGAATGAATATATTTAGTTTCATATAAAACTCTAGTAGGGATTGTAAGCCACAGGCTACTGGTAAAAATAGTCGCTGCTATTTTGTTTCTTTCTTGTGTAAAAAAAATCAAGCAAAGCTCAAATGAGATACCACAGCAATTAGGTGATTATGTTTAAATGAGAGCATGTCGTGACGCATACGACTGCGGTTCAGCCCGTGCTCCTTGATTGTTATTCAAAAGCCGCAGTGCAGCTGAATGAGCACGTTGTCTATGGTCCACGTTGAGCCTTTCAGCATGTTGGAGGCACTTGCAAGAATTGTTGGCTGAAATGAGCTGCCACAGCCGTGCCACATGGCTCGCTGGAGAGCACACCATGGTGCCGCCGTGTTGCGAAATCAGTCGCCCTTTCCAACTTCTCGCAAGTTTGCGCAAGAAACGACGATAGGCATCTGTTTTAGACCACGTCTCGCCTATTCTTCTCCATTCAGAAGGCTGTCCCAACCATCCATGGGGATCGCGCGCTCCACTCCTGCTGCACCAGTTCCAAGAACTGTCTCAAGGTCCCGTGCAGCTCGTTCGCTGGTTGCACGCTTTCGATACTTGGATTGAAACCATTCGCTGGCTTATCTCTGTCATCGAAAAGTTCAAATTCTGTAGTATACTTATTAAAAAAGCCGATCTATCCACAAGCCGCAGAAGATTTTTGATAGAATCATTGTTGTATGATGAGCAATTCACTTTGTGCAAGACGCGGGATATTTCGCCATGTTAAAACACAAAGTGTGCTTACATCACGTTTTTTGTAATCATCGTTTCACATGACGATTGGTTCCCATCCACATGATACTGTTCTGCCTCTCGACGTGGGGTTTTCATCTCGGACACGTGCACATAGAGGTCGCAAAAGATGTTTTCTCGTCAAGTCACGTGATCACCTAATGAAGTTACTGTTGGTGAACGTCTTAGTAAAGACAGCAGTTAAGGGGTTGTTTTTACTTTCGAGGGCAAGACGGAAGCTCGAAGAGATGAAAAAAATTGAGGTGTCTTTGGATCCGACAAGCAGGCTTGTCTGCGGCCATGGTGAAGACACGTGTGTTTGTCGAAACGTCGGATTCATTCGTGTTCCCGAATTTTTCATCTAGTAAAGACAATTTAATGTAAAGATGCAACCGAAAAGGTGTGACGCGTGTAAAGGCACTGCATCATCTGCTACGGTGACGTGCGCGTTGCCTTCAAGGATTGCTTCGTATACAAAAAAATAAACTTGCTGTCTCTTCAGCTTTGCAAAGCGCTAACGAAATCAAGATCTTTCCTATGCGCTGTTAAATTCTTCGCATATCGTGCCCATCATATACGGTAATTATATCTGCGTTACTATCAAAATTATAAACGATAATGTTCGTTCCCTTTAGAGGTTATTCTTGGACGATAGTATTTCGGAGACAGCGCCTGAAGGGAATCAATTCAGTATGTATAACGTGGTTGTGTGCGTGTGTGTGAATTAAATGTTGCATGTGATCTCTGTGCCATTTCATTGTGCATCCACCTGTAGAACAATGAGGCTTACCGCAATGCAATCGTTTCAGTTGCACCTATAAAAGCCTCCGCACCGTCTTTTAGTACATTGCAAGAGTCTCCATTTGTTTCCTTTTTTTAAAGGATGGTTTTATTTTCCCGCTTGTATTAGAATAAGGCTAAGTTCTTCCTTTTTGTTACACTTCACGTTTAATGTGACTCTGCTATTTTCACCTTTTCTCTCTCTCTCGTTTTCTGTTTTATTATTCATCACACATTTTTTTCGTAACATTCTACTCATTCCCAACGTGTTTAATCTTAGTATTACCGAGATCTAGTGAGCATATATTTTATCAATTTCTTCTTCATTGCCATCATCACGATCATCATCATTTGATTTCAGGGCAAAGGCCCCTCTTCAATCAGCCGGGTCCTTGTGAAGGTAAAAAAAAAATCGGAGGCACTGCGCTGACCAGAGTAAAAATTAACACAGAAAAAGACGTTTCGTGGAGCCGACAGTCTTTATTCTCTGTGTTAATTTTCACTTTGGTCGACGCAGCATCTTACATTTGCCGTCGTGCCAACCAGACGAGCTTTCTTCAAACATTAAACTTCATCAACCTAGTCCTGTACTTGCCGTGAGCACGTTATCCCTACGTACTTGTTAATTACTGTCGACCAAAAAGTTGTCCGGCTGTATTTCATTGTAGATCACATGTATTAGTAGGAGACTAGCACTTGTAGCCTAACCACCTGGATCCCGTTTGTTGTTTAAAAACGTAAGAGACAATATTTACGAATTCGCTTTCGCGCCGCGGCAAACTGACGTTCGTATTCGTTTCGGCGGCGATCATCCCGTGTGCGAGTATACTGACCTATAACCCGCAGTCATTCTTAGCGATTTCGATTCATTTGTGCGGGGCCCCTTCGAGGTGCACGGAGCTCCGCTTTGCCGACCAGACGGTCGGTGCCTGTCCCAGGACTGTCCCGCGTCATCGAGCAGGCCACCCAGCATGCTCGCATCGCGTCTCTTTCTAGAGTCGCTAACACAAAAGCGGCCCGGAGGTACGAGCATTACAATGGCACGCGCCTATTCGTGGGACAGCGAAGGGGAGGGGGTAGACGAAAGTGAAGCGTAGAAACACCTCGCTCTTCATAAGGTGAAAACTGAAAGCAGGGCAGCGAGGTGCGCGGAACTAATGCGGGGCGACGGCGACGAGTGGTCTCACTAAGAACAACTCTGCCATATAGAATGGAGCCAGCGAGGCGGCACGAGATAAACACGGTGACTTAAAAAAAGAAGTCACAAAAAGAGAAGAAAAAAAGCTGCCAGAGTCGGTGCTCTAGACAATGCCCGTTTTACATGTCATAACCATTTTCTTTCTCTCTTTGTTTTTATATAAAGCGACGTGAAATCCGCCGTGTCGCACGACACTACGTGCCGAGGCCATTGAAGGAGAAACCTCAGTTTCGACAAGCGAAGGGCGCGCAGAGAAGGCTGAATTCGTACGTCGCTTTATTCTTATACGCCTGCGTTCTCCATTTGTATAATTATTTTTTTTCGTGTACTATATTGTCGAGACCTCGAGAGCAACGCAGAACGAAAGACAGCACGCGCATACGCATGGAGACCTCGCGTGTATTTCGCGCTGGCGAAGAAGTGACCGCGCGCGCGCCACAAGAGTTGTCAATCTTCACGCTCGGCAGTGCGTGCCCGTCGGTGTCGTGCGAGTCGGCCGCGCAACCGCGGTTGCCCATCGCGTGAGGGCGCGCCGCTCGCGAGGACGGCGTCGCGCTCGGCTTCTCTGCTCGTTATGCGCTCGCCTTTGTTTGGCCCCTGCGGCGAAAGCCCACGGTCTTCTCGTGGGAGATGAGACATTGCGAGACCGGAAGCTGGTACAATACCGACGATCGTCGCGCAACGCGTAAACCCGATTGCGCACGCGGTGTGGTCCGCTGACGCGAGTCAAGTCACGCGTCTCTCGAAGCTTAGTACAGGGTGACGATGAACGGCGCAATGGAAAGTCTAAATCGCCCCGCCGCGGTGGTCTAGTGGCTAAGGTGCTCGGCTGCTGACCCGCAAGTCGCGGGTTTAAATCCCGGCTGCGGCGGCTGCATTTCCGATGGAGGCGGAAATGTTGTAGGCCCGTGTGCTCAGATTTGGGTGCACGTTAAAGAACCCCAGGTGGTCAAAATTTCTGGAGCCCTCCACTACGGCGTCCCTCGTAATCAAATGGTGGTTTTGGAACGTTAAACCCCACAAATCAATCAAAGTCTAAATAATTTGAAATACACTGGAGTTGCATAATGTGAGAGTGATCAGAGTTAACGATTGCTACATAGCTTTGTCCCCATCTAAAAGCGACCACAGGGCCGAGAATCGAGCCTTCCGACTTCGCGCTCACGCGTGGGTGGTCACAGTCACAGCCCAAAGAAAACAGCTGATCCTAAATAGATGTCTGAACAACGCGGATTTTTTTTTTCAATATATGAAGAATTGCTATAAAAATAGTACAAACATAGTTTGTATTAAGTTATCAGCTCTTAACTCAGCAGACTACTCGATATATGTACGCTTTAAGAATTTACTCGCTCTTCAACACAGGATTGCATGCAGCGTCCAGCTGAAATCAGTTTTAATGTTCAGGGTACATTTCAAAAATACGTTTATGTGCACCAGTTGACGAGCAAGCATGGCTCTGCATATATATGTATATTACTTGTCGGTGCGTAACATGACAAGTATGTCTAATTAAGTAATAACAGAGCAGTGAAGGAAGGAGATATCGTGAGAGGCTTTCTTTTTATTACAGTGCTCGAAAACGAAGTGAGACAACTTTATGAGGTCGTCTCACTTCACTTCTCACTTCAGTGAAGATTGATAGGTATACCTACGAATCTTCGCTTGCCTACTGCCACGTTCGTGAAATGAACTAAATAATGCTTCGAGTTAAAGCTATACATGCTATAAGAGGTGTAAGAGATGGCGAAGTTGCGTTAGGCAGTAACGGTCATTTAGCTCTAGTCTACAGTTAGTTTTAACTTCGTTGGTGACTACTAGATATGATGTTAATCGCCGAGAGAAACCAACAACGGTCACTCTATGTAACTCTGAAATAGCCGTCTCACCGTGAGAGACAGAGGACGCAGTAGCAGTGCCAACGAAGGAGCATGCGAAACTACGGCGTATATAACGATAGCAGATTTTCTAGGGTGATGGGAATGCTTATTCTTACTTCTCTGACAAAAGTGCACACAGAGGTGGCACTTAAGAACCCGCGAAGGGATTGGATAAAACTATAGACACCTGGCGGATCAGTGTCGATAGTGATCTCTGGCTCTGTTGTTTTAACTGATCAGCGCCCGCTGTTATACCAAGTCAATTCGTTCAGGTCTCATAAAATTAGCCTCTAAATCTAACATAATCGCGATCATAGAATCCCTCCGTCGTGTCTGGCCGTACCGTATCTTCTCAGTCTGCTGTGCGCGAACAATGAGTAAGATATCGGCCAGAATAGCGGTGATTCTCCTCGGACATAATTGCACATTCCTATATATCTCCTCGTGCAGCTGCATACGCTTTACGGAAACACGCTAAAAACACAAAAATTACGGAGATATATGCGCACCGAGGAAACTGATCACGGCCACCCAGATGCTCCAAAGTATACGCGCGCGCGTTGCTACCTAGCCCTGCGTAATTACGCAAAGCAGCAGCGATTATTCTTTTTATGCTCGCTGTGAGAAGACCCCTCACGCATCTCGCCATCTGGGGGCGCGTCGCCATCATCCCAGAGCGCAGGTCCGCCCCTTTATGCGCTCGCTGGGAACCATTGTTTAGACAGTGAGTCGCGTCGCGCGTTGTTGCATATGAATGATGCGCGGCCCCAGCTCCTCTTGGGGTATTTAATTGTCTCAGCTATGAAAATTTTCTCATTATCCAATCATCCCCCATGCGTATGGTGTTGGCTTTCTTGAATTTCACACAGGTTTTTAAGATATTACGCCATACCGAATGTATGTAAAGGGAGATTGATCGAGGGGCTCATTTTGTTGTCAGTCGTATACAAACAACAGATAATGAATGCCGAGGAAATCCCCTTCAACGTACGCGTAAAGCTGTGGTTACGGTTGCCATCTACAGCAAGCTTTTTTTTTTCTTTCGTTAGCTCTATTTAGCTTACGTCTTCATCTTTTAAAAACGCTTACATCTTTCAAAAACACAACTAAGGTCTCTCATGAATTTCTTAACCTCATTATCTGTTGAGTTCGTATGAAATGTATGTGCGAGCCGGGAAGTAAAGACGTATTCATGCCTGAAAAGTTCACAAACGTACCTAATTGCAGGGCTGCCACTTTCGACACCTCATTTTTGCATACACTACATGCGATATGACGATGCGCATATTGTTGCTGGTAGTGTTCATGTGGCGTTGCAGCTTCGAAAAGTGGGGCCTTATATGGCGGCGGGAACCGCTTCATGCGCCACTATTGCGCCACTGGGAATTTCTGCACGCTGTGGTATTACGCCGCTAACCACCGCTACTTTGCATCAACACGGCCTGAGAGGACGAGACAAGGGACTTACAGAGAGATGTCTCCCTGCTGCGAAGGCCTTTGTATGGTGATTACGGGTTTTGTTGTTTCGTTGAAAGCCCCACGTTAAATACACGCATATTACTTCGTTCTTCATTTTGCGTCTTCGAAGAAAGCATTGCAAAACCAGATTATTGAGCCGAGGACATTCAGTAAGAAGCACCGTTAACATTGGCGAACTTAGGGCCAGCGGGGAGCTTAAAATCAACCGAGAAGGAAGCCGAAAGGAGATAATTAAAACCAAGTCATTAAAGGGAAGGAAGAGAGTGAGCCAGTAGCGCAGGTAGGCAGTGCGCGTGCGCAACAGTTGAAAGTGCAGGAAACGATAAGGAAGCACTGGAGAGGCGCATTTTCAAGCTTGTTTCCTCGTGGATGGAACCACATTGGTAACTATACTGGAAAAAAGGTGGGAAAGCGGGACCCTGCACAGCCTGGTCTTCTTGCTAGCTAAGGCCGTGGGGTTTCTACCGTTGCATATACGTCGCGGCAAAAGTGAAGTTCCGCTCTTTTGTTTTATTTTCCGTCGGGAAAACGGCGCTTCCCTCATTTACCCATGCGTCTTTATCGTAAGACCAGTTAAATCCAGCATGGATCTGTCGTCTTTCGCAGCTCTTATTCGCTAGTACACGCCAACAAATACGAACAGTTCAAGGGCAATGGTCGTGATGTGCGCATTGTGTCTGTCACATACCTGTCAAAAAAGGGTAAATAGAGGAAGAAGAGCACACGAGGTTCCCAGTATCAGGAAACGGAGGAAAACAGCGAACCGTGCGACCGTTCGCAGCCCGGAACGATGAAAGGAGACGAAACGATAGACGACGCAAGCAAACAGAGGCAGATTGCAATCCGCGACGGAAAGACAAAACGCCAACCGTCACGCTTAGTGACGACCGAACAACCATTACGCTTTGCAAGCGTGATCGACCAAGCAGACCACGCGAAGCATGCTGCAGCACGACGTGTGCGACGACTGTCGATGGCCGTGAGACCGGTTATGTTCCGGCCGTCAGCGTACGCCAGCGAGAATGGGCAGCGCGCGGGTCGATAAGCATTGTTCTGGAGATGCTGCTTCATTTGCGACGCTCCGAATTCCAGATAACTTGTCCCTCGTTCTTTATCGTCTGACAGAGAGGTGGGGTTTCGGCCTTTTACGGCGAGAATTTTATCATAAACGTGCACACGAGGGCAGCAAAGGAGGGGGCGGAGCCTCCCCCTTTATCATCTATGGGAGGAGGGGGGCAACTACGCCTCACGCTTTAACTCAGTCCGACCTGTGCCGTCATTGCTTAAGCAGCAAGGTTATGACCATACAGGTTTTTGATGACAACGGCGCACGAGGACATGGGCGTCGGCAGGGGGGTACAAAAGGGACAGCAGCACTTGTTCTCACCCAAGCTACACCAGTGCTCTCCCCCTCTGCCAGCCGTGATGTAACATTGTTTTGCACCCCCTCCCCCCATAAAGAGGATATCCTGCCGACGACCATGCATGAAGACCACCGATGTTAGATTAGAACAGCTGTTTATTTATTATGTTTACCCACTATAAACCGAGAATCAAAGACGGGCCGTTGTAAGAAGCAAGTCATCGCTTCATTTTCCGTTTCACGTCCACTGCGAAGCTTGTTTTCTTTCATACCAAACTCAATTACCGAGAGGAGGGGGCGGTGCTCCAGTGAGACTTCGACCCCCTCCCCACCCTTAATGCAAAACCCTGCGCACGCTTGCGTATGTTATCACTATTTTGGCGTTTTTTGTTCCACTAAGTCGCTGAGCAACTCCACTTCAATACAACTGCCTTCGTCAAAAAGTAATAACAGTAATAACAACGCCTTAGATGAGATGGCGTGCTGTCCCTCATTATTTCTATGAAACTGGGCTACGAATCAAGCATATGCCTGGTGCCTGTCCTATAGTTCCATCAGATATGCAAACGACCAGAGGAAAACGAGGTCACGCCACAATATTACTGAATTTTAGTTTGTGGACCTTGTGCGACGGTAAACTATAGTCTCGATATTCTCGTCAGATGTCGACTTTGTGTGAATACTTCTTCGTGATAATTTGTAATAAAACATTTTCGACTGATTTGTAAGCAGTCGAAGTCTGACGGATGCAATTTCACGGTTTGTCGAATTGTGCAAACAGGACTAACTCTTTTCGCTGTCTCGACTCCCCGCTATAGTGTACACGCCTTGAACGAAAAAGTCAACACGAAAGCATCCGATACAATGCTACAGGTCGATCTATATGTCTGTCCAGACACAGTCATCGAGCGTTCCGGTTATCCGCCCCTGTGTCCTTTCAGGCTATAACGTACACGTGCTATACCACAAATGCAAGTCTATTGAAATGTAACGTCACGTGAAACCTTACTTAAGATGCAAACCACATATCAGAAATGAGAAAAGAAAAAAAGAATGTTGTTGCAGCATCAAGCATCGTATATAGTTCACATATTAAAAAGGTTGTAGTTCTCTGCATTGATTTATAAAGACTGTATTGCTTTTGATTTCTTCATATCAGGGGTGTCAAACTCACATCAGGAAGCGGGCCGCAGTCCCGAAATTTAGTCCAACGAGGGCAGGGGCAGTGAAGAAAGTCAGAGCGCGGGAAGGGAGGGAATCCGATAAACGATATATCACGTAACATTGTCGTTTGAAAGAATGCCTTCTCATACCTCGTATGTGGCTCATATCCGCAGGAGATGTGACGCACGTTGAAAAAATTAATATCGAGCTGTCAAATGACTAAAATTCTGAGATCGAGTTTTTGTTCTGCGGTTACGTTTCAAAACATTGTGACCGCCGAGTAGTGCCCCAAGAAAAAAACTGCTTGGGATCAGTCCTTGGGAAGCTGCCCCGAACAAAGTGTTACCATGGCCCTTCACTATTGAAGGACCATGGTGTTATCAATCGCAATGAGCGAGAAAATAAGGCGAACGCTATGCCACAAAAGATTAGTCCTTGTGAAGCCGCGGGCCGCATGTTTGAGACGTCTTCTCTACGTCATTCCGAAATTCATGACGGCACGATCACATTTCGTGCGTTACCTTACCCTGGTTTTCAATGTTATTCAATAGCAAATTAGCAACAAACTTTTTCGGAATACAATTGTATTGTTATAACGTCATATTACATCGGAACCAGAACTTGAGACATCTTCCCACGTTATCAACACCGAGAAACAAAACATGCTCTCCTCACACACCCGCAAGCAGATTTCAGCGTATAAAGGCAGCCCTCAATCTTTACAACTTTCACTATAGTTTCGATTCCTGAAGATGTTCGTTTTCAAAAGCAGCGCGAGGGCCTTCGACACCTCGTGCACAGAAATCGTCCACTGTGCTTGGTTTGGCACTCGAATTCTACGCACTCTGGAGATCAAAACGAGAAGCAAGCTTGGCGCGTCTGGAGCTACACTGTGTTGTTTTCAAAACGCTAACGAGCATCAAACCAAATCGCATCCGGGAAGCGGAACCTGCAAAAAAAAAAAAAAAAAAGCCGCGTGGTGCTTGCGAAATAATCAGCGTGCTTTTTCCGCAGCCAGAAGATGCACCCACCTGCTTTGTCGAGATGCTCGTGTGGATGTAGTCGCGCATTTTGATGACGCATGACCCAAAGGTTTTTACTTAAAGCGATCCGATTCACTGTTATTGAAGGCGGGCTCACTCGGAATTCTACTAAACAAAAGTATACCAGAAAGGCCCTTGTATTCAACGTAAACGAAGGCCCAAAGAACTAGTATATAAAATTATGCTCAGTGAACGTTGCCTCTCTGTGTTGTTTTTCTCCTATAACGTGCTCAGCAGCGTTGCAGGTAGGGGTCACTTCTCGTCATTCCAGCGAGTCAAACACTTGTGCAATCTTCACGACCTATGACACGATATGAAGCCTACGTAACTAAACTTAACAAGCAATCACTTCGCATTGCACGCTGACACTTTCTGCCCTAGGACGCCCCACCACCGATGCATGTCATCGCAAACTTTTTTGTTTAAGCAGGGAAGCGTGCACTCACCCGTTGCTTTTAGAAGGCACTCGTATTCCGAAACGGGCACCGGGTCAGTGCAGTCACAAGCGCAGTAGACCAAGGAAGCGAGTGATCGTGACTTGGTACACAGCACACGTTTTCTTCCTCTGGGCACGAGCCTGACGCCGGTCGAACTTATCCGATCACGAGCAGAGGTCTGTGCCGCGCTCGGCTCAGGCACTCGCACCGACCGCTCTTTTTTGGGAACGACGAACTCACGCGGGGAGCACCGAATAGGCAAACGACACGAACGGGTCCTACGACGTTGGCCTTCAACGAGGTATGAGCGCGCGTACACCGACGCCCTAGCCGACAGGTCAAAACAGAAGAGGCCCGCTCAGCAGAGAATCCGGCGAACGCGTCGACCCGGTCGCTGCACGCACGCCGAAACCATCACGCCTGCAGAGGGCCCTTGCTGGGTTGTCCGTTCGGCAGTTCCCTACTGGTGGTAGTGGTTAGAAGATGAGAAAAGGCACCTAATTTCTGCAACCCGGTCGGGAGCACGGCGCAGTGCCTATCCCTACTGACTCGGCTGCTCCGGACTGCCGCTCTCTGCTCCGACGTGAGGGGGGAGGCACGCCACCGGCCCGGTCTGCTCGGTGAGAGGAGAGCACCGCCGATGGCCCCATTACAGACGCGGTCTCTACACCCTCACCCAGATGCCAGCCACCGCTGTGAGGAGAGTGGCGAAGCCAGTTGCACGCTGGTGCGACATCTGGGCTGGGTACCTACCACCTTGCTGCATGCAAACGCTCGTACAGAGCACACGTGTAGTTTCACGACTCTTGCGAACGCCCGCGAGAGTTCCCCCAAAATTTGGCAGGGCCCACGTCCCTGAAAATCGACGTTATGCGAAGCATGCGGAGGGAAGGCGACCGTATTGCAATATTTCTATTGAGCGAAACGTCATGGAATGACGCTAAACATCTGTACAAATGTTTTACGCAAACACATACGTTGAAGAGCTACAGATGTTTATATAACCAGTAGTTAGCATTTGCGCAACGATGCCAACTGGAACGTGCGTATTAGCAACACCAGAAGCTCATATGAAGCGCTGATGCACGCGATGATGCTGGCCCTGGACACTGCAACATTAATCATCTTCAGCGCATGTCAACTAACCACAGTCGACGTTAACCCGACGCTACGGCTGTATCAAAGAGGTACATATGTAATGTTTATAAAATTGGGTTGGCAGGACTGCAACCACTATTGACGTTTCACGAAGGTTAGCGTCTATTTGAAAAGTAGTTCCGAGGCCTGGCGTAGCTCAGTGGTAAAATGCTTCATTGCCACACAAAATGCTTGGATTTGATTCCAGCTGGGACCCTGACATTTATCCTTTGCATTCCTTGGGTCGACGCTACCGATGTCGGGTATTGCTAAACACTCGCGTGTTAAAATTGCCCTTGTGTGTTCTTGTCGTTCCTGGGAAGATACTAAGTGTCACTCACCTGTGGCACGCCCCGCCGTGGTGGTCTAGTGGCTAAGGTACTCGGCTGCTGACCCGCAGGGCGCGGGTTCGAATCCCGGCTACGGCGGCTGCATTTCCGATGGAGGCGGAAATGTTGTAGGCCCGTGTGCTCAGATTTGGGTGCACGTTAAAGAACCCCAGGTGGTCTAAATTTCCGGAGCCCTCCACTACGGCGTCTCTCATAATCATATAGTGGTTTTGGGACGTTAAACCCCACATATCAATCAATCAATCACCTGTGGCACATACCCGCATACCAGCGGCACACACCCGCCCGTGGGTATGTGCCACTGTCTGGCGGGAAGTGTTTGACAACGTATGCGACGGGATTGTGATATTATTCATGTATTAGCCAACGCGTCATATTCTTCAAACCATCTTACCCTCCCATGCTAATTTTGGTTCACACCAAGTTAAGAGGGTGACCACGGGAGCATCCAAACGTAAACGGATAGATAGATAGATAGATAGATAGATAGATAGATAGATAGATAGATACGCTCAATCTCGTTGAAGTTCGCTAAGAAATGCTTCGCGTTTAAAACTTCCGGTCACCTCATTTACCAGCTCTTATAACTTCGAAACTGAAAGCACGTTCTCAAGTTTTTATCAAGGGTAAGGAGTCTCTCTTTAGTTTTTCAGATGAAAGGAACGTGCATAATGTTCAAAGGAATGTCTTCTCAACTTTATGTAGCTCGAAATAACATTTATTTGAATATATTTTACCAAATAAAAGAAAGAAAGTGTGGAATATAAGCGGGCTATTTTCTAAAGCTCTTCTTGACCACTGATACTATCAGGGGTCTGTGTTTGCAACCATTGAAAGGGTCTGTTTCTCTAAACACGCATAGTCATGGTCCATTCGTAGGGACGGCACACAGCTCTCCCATAGTAGAGCACCTAGTGCTCTAAATCGTTAACTACTTTTTCTAAACACTGCACCGTTACCTGTACACGCTCTGATATTGAACCTCTGCCCATTATTGACGAGATCTTGTTGCGAGGGTGTACAGTGGCTGTAGCCCTCCGCTCACAATGGGTGAGGTTACTCGTTTGTTTTTCGTCGCGGAAGTGCTGCCTTTGAAAAATCTTTACTTTCGTAAGTGCTCATTGGCCAGCAGGCACATCAAATCATATGCCCCGTATACGCGTTCTTTCATCTATTTATCAGGATTCTTCACTACGGAAAGATTGCGTCGTTTTGTTCTTGCACGAAGCAGTCTATGAGCGGAGTTTTCGATTTGTTTGAGCTGGAACTGTTTAGATATTTTGACTGTCTGACCAGATTGCTATGTGTTCGGACCGTTACGTCACTGACCAAGTGCTGTAGCCATAGGTGTGCCTACAGGGGAGATGTCAAGTCTGTCTCATACCTTTATTCAGTCGGACCGGTCCATTCGTTGCTTAAAGGGCAGGGCTACGGCCATGTATGTTTTCGACGTTGCGTGACGTTGCATTCTAAGAAATGCGCGTAATTCTCACCTTTACCAACACCTCCTAAAAATTCTCTTTAGCCCCTGAAAGTCTGTGAGCAAAGGCAGTCCCATTTTGAGAACGTCACCTCAGCATTTTCAAGTTCCTTGAATCTGTGGCGCACACCCTTAGGTTAGGTTAGGTTTCATCCTTGTATCTATCGTGAAACTTTTTCAGACTCAACCAAGGAAGCAGGGGAGGGAATAGGATTCAGTTGTTTTGTTCGAGGGGGGGGGGGGCGAGTACAATCATACTATACACATAGTGCATGTGTTTGTATGGGTGCGTGTTCATATAAGCAAGCAAAGTTAAAAAATTCGGGGAAGGGGGGAGGGGAGGTTGGACCCCCAACCTCCCTTCGATTACGCGTCGGCTTTGCTCCCCCTTAAGCCTTTCAGAGATGGTGAGAATTTACTAAGGAATGTTTTCAGTTGTGCAATAGGCAAACACAACTTTGCAGCTGCTATCACTTGGAAACTCTGCACTTGCGATATGGAACACTCAGTGAGAATGTCGGGCTAATGGCTCCGTCAATGAGTACTACGAGGGGAACTACGTGTTTATTGGGCTACTCCATATCATCGTGGGTTAGCAGATACAAAATGTATTTGAAACATGTCAGCCGCTTACAAAAGAGGTGATCAGAATAATTGCATTTTCAAATTAGACGGATTCCAGTAAACCACCGTTCCAACACATGCACGCACGTCCCTTGGACTCTGATCGCATAATACGCGTGGCGGGTGTAATGTACAAAATAGTGTAATATAATAATAATTGATGAGGTTTAACGTCCCAACAGCACGATATAATTGAGAGACGCCGTGGTGGAGGGCTCCGACCACCTGAGTTTTTTAGCGTTCACCTCAAACATTTTCACTTCCATCGAAAATGCGGCCACCACGGCCGGAATTCGATCCGTGACCTGCGGCAGCTCCGCTGTCGAGCACGATAACGAGTAGAGCACCACTATATGCATCGCTGTTGTGAACATGAGTAAGACGAAGCACTCTACTATACCTTCTACACTCTACCACTAATACCGTAACATGAACCAATGAGGACCCTCTACTACTGAGCACTTTTAAGTTAATGGCGCTCGCAACATAACTGCGATTAACAATCGCTTTGATTTATCTTTGCTAGAGATATCTACGGTCGGCGGCTAATGGAATTTCATGGCGCCTTTGTAATGTTATACCGACCGTTGTGAAAGGAGCACTCAACTTCCTTGCAGTCATGGAGCGTTTTATATTAACGGATTGTGGTGTAGTTTGATAAACAATCAATGTGCTTTTTTTAACTATGAATTACGTTCTGCAACATGAATGGAAATAACTTTATACGTCCTGTACAGGGTGTAGCCACCTGCCTGGCTAATCCCACGTTGGGACTGGGAGGTCAAGCCTCCTAGCCCTGTCATGGGCGTACTGGACAGCCAGGACTTGAGGAATATGGTCGTGAGACTTTATCATCCCTGTAAACTGTTCCCGGAAAATGCCACGGCCAAGCGACCCACATTCCCAGAGCATATGCTCAAGCGTGCATACTTTTTTCTTGCATGCCTTGCAAACAACATCCATATCTTTTATATCGTACCATTCTTTTACCTGTGCCGGTGAGTAATAAGAATGTGTCTGTAATTGTCTAAGTGTGACCGCTTGTGCTCTGTTTAGTCTACTGTGAGAGTGCAAACTATCTCCTCCCCAGATAGTAATGTTTAGTAATTTCATTATATGTCATGGGCGTATCCCGTTGTGGATTTTCGGATCAAGCAGAATCAAAACCTTGTGTAAAAGCGTCCCGGTCCGTAAGTTCGCGGGCAATGCTGTTGGCCGATTAATGTGAATTCATGGGAATGTCATCGAGTGATCCAAGGAGCGCTGGAAACCAATATATCTTACGTGTATCAACGGCCTGTTTACTATCAATAATTCGAACTGCTTGTGGTGTGATCTTGCCCCTGTTGAAGGCTCTGATGGCTGGTTTTGAGTCACTGTATATCTCGGTGTATCGATCATCTGTCAGGGCCAACGCGATGGCAACCTGTTCAGCGATTTCCGGTTTGGAAGTGTAAACCGCGGCGCAGTTGGTACACCTGCCCTGGTGGTCAACTACTACCGCGGCAAACTTATTTCGGTCTTTATACGAGGCGGAGTCAACAAAGCAAGCCCCCCTGCCTCCTTTATCTAACTTCTCCAATAAATCCTTAGCCCGGGCTACCCTTCTGGCGACGTTGAAGGTTTGGCGCATATTTCTTTGCAACGGGGCAACGATGATGCTCTCAGCAAAGTTCTGTGGTATCTTGGTGTACGTCTACTGGTCGATGACAGAGTTGATCGTAATTATATCGAGGATCGATCTCCCCGTGCAACTTGTAGAACGTGTCTTGCTATTTGTGACCTTTCTTGAGCCTCCGCAATTTCTCTAGCCGTGTTGTGTACCCTCAACTTGTGCAATTTTTGAGTGCTGGTGCGAAGCGGGAGACCCAGTGCACTCTTGATGACTTTCTTGATAACCACACCGAGCTTCTTTAATTGAGTTTGTGTCCAGTTATACATAGAAGCCGCATATGAAAAAATATGACATAGCACGAAAGAGTTGGTCAACCTGATAAGATTGTCCTCTTTCATGCCTTTTTGTCTCCCTGCAAGTCGTCTAATCATCCGGTATGCCTTCTCTAGCTGTCTTGAAGATAATTTTCTTGAGGGCCATGTGATTCCTGCCATTTGCATCTATAAAAAAGCAGAGTGCCCTCATCGTGTCGACTCTGGGTATATTTACCCCGTTTTTGGTCAATGTATGTATGTCACTTTCGGATAGTGACTTCCAGCCCTTAGGTCTCCCCCTTTCTCTTTTCTGTAATGTAATAACTCCGATTTGTGTGGGGAGCACCTGAGGCCATTGGGCCTCAAGTATTCCTCCACTGTCTGCACCGATTCTGTAAGTGCATCTTGTACCTGTCCTTCACTACCACCAGTACACCATATGGTAAGGTCATCAATAGATGGTGTGGTGAATGTTGCTGATATTGCTCATTTTTCTGGACATGCCGATCATGCACAGGTTGAAGAAGACTGGAGAGATCACCGAGCCTTGAGGGGTTCGACGATCACCAAGTTGAACCACATCTGAGTTGGTGTCTCCTATACCCTTAACCTCGCTGTACGTGCTCCTAAGAAAGATTTTATGTAATGATACATTTTCGATCCAAGTCCATATTCCTCTATTGTTTGAAAGATGTATTTGTGCCTGATGTTGTCGAATGCTTTCTCTATGTCTAGTCCGAGGATGGCTTTGGTATCTCTAGAGTACCCGTCTAGAATGTGGTGTTTATTCTGCTTCATAGCATCCTGAGTAGTGAGGATCTAAAGCCTAACATAATATAGGTGCATATGTTGTTGTTCTTCAAGAAATACTTAAGCCTGTTGGGGATTGCATGTCGGCAACTTTTCCTACACATGATGTTCGCGATATTGGCCGCAAGTTCTCCAGACTACGAAGTTTACCCTGTTTCGGTATCAGTATGACTTGAGAAAGTTTCCATTCATTTGGAACTTCCCCCGAATCCCATGCTTCGTTAATAAAATCAGTGAGTGATTCAATAGAGGGCTCGTCGAGATTCCTGAGTGACTTGTTGGTCACGCCATCTGGGCCAGGGGCAGACTTTCTGTTTAACTCACTCAACACCCTTCTGATTTCAAATAAAGTGAAAGGTCGATCCAGCTACGGTTGAGGGGCTTCCCGGTATGCCGACCGTGGGACTTGTCCTTGCTCCTTAGCGACTGGTAGGTATTTGACTATGAGTCGTTTAGCGACTGTTTCAGTGTCTTTATTTTTAAGGGCTATTTGTGTGGCCCTGACGAGACAGTGTCTCTGGTTGGACCTGGTGCCTCGCTCGTCTAGGAGGGGCGTAATGAGTTTCCATGCCTTGCCGTTCCTGATCTGCCCATCAATCGTTTCACAAAATTCATCCCACTGCTGCTTACATAGGTTAGTGCAGTGCAGTTCGATTTGTTTATTAAGTTCTGCTATTTTATTCCTTAGTTTACGATTGAGTCTTTGAGTCCGCCATTTTTTAGTAATGGCCTGCTTTGCTTCAATTAAGTGGGCAAGTTTAGAATCTATGACCGTCACGTTAGCGTCAGTGAGAAGCTTTCTGGTAGCTGATTGGATATCATTCCTGATGGATTCGCACCACTCTTTGAGGCTTGGTTTGGCATCATTTGGTTCGCTTTGCGTTCTAATTCTGCAAAAGAAATCCCTATCAACAACCTGAAATTCTCAAGTGCTGTCTTTCTCAACCTGCAGCTTAACCTCGAGAACATAGGGAGAACTGCCGAAGCTATGACCGCTATTTGTCCGCATGGGATGCTCTACGTTCTTGACAAAGGTTAGGTCGGGTGTGGTGTCTCTACAGACAGAATTGCCGATTCTTGTGGGATACCCTTTATCCGTAATCAAGACCAGGTCTTGCTCGACCACGTGATGTCATAGATTCCTGCCTTCGGGATTTGTCGCAGTATATCCCAAGAGTTCATCAGCAGCGTTAAAGTACCCTAATATGATTAGGGGCCTAGCTTCCACGAGTTTCGTAGCTTTCTCGAAAATTATCTTGAACTGTTACTTGTAGTGCTTCAGGTTACTGTAAATGTTGAGGACAAATAAGTTGTTGCATCTTTGATTTTTGTATGAGACCGGCACTAATACTTCCACCATGAGACACTCTAAGTTCTTGTCCCAAATGCCCAGATCGTGACAGATGTGTGTCAGCTGCTTAATTACAAACACATATAAGCCTCTACCATAGGTTTCGCACTCTACAGCTGCATACCCAGTGAGCGTGACGTATCCGTACCCAGTTTCTTGGAGTGAAATTATATCCGGCTTAGATTGTAATGATCTGAGATATTGCTGGAGTGTGATGCGCTTGTTGTTCCTCACTGCCCCATGATTCCCCTGCCTGGGGAATCATGGGGCAGTGAGGAACGATGGTCCACACTTCTCTCTGTCGTTGCCGGACATAGTCATCATTTCAAGAGTTTTCACTCTTTCGCTAAGTGCCTTAAGCCCTTCCCTGGGATCATTTAATGTATTCTGCATTTGTACCACACTCATCATTAACTGTGAGACGCAGTCCATGATCATTTTCATTTTACCTGCAAATGAGGCTATAGTTTCATTTCCTCAATGTGCGTTTCAGTGTTCTTGAGCTTGCTTTCGACGGCTCTGCGCTTGGCCGATATGGCCCCATCATCCACAGGCATGTGAACAGGCGTTTCCTTTTGCTTGTTTTTGTTCTCGGTCTGCTTGGTTTCACTTGAAAGTTTTTTTTAATTGCTGCTAATTCTGTAAGCATATTCTTGTTCATCTCCGTTAGTTCTTCATTTTATTTCTTGAGCCTCTCTATTTCCCTACTTTGCTCTGGGAGTGAGTCGCAAAGCATGACACTTACCGGTTCGGTCCGTGCACTATCAGCCCAGACAAGTAGTCTGTTGTCGGAAGATTGTCCTCTGATAGTTGGCGTCTTGTCCGTCATTGCCTATCCCTTGACTTTGTCGGCCCACGTGGAACCAATGCTTCCTTCGGAATCCGGGTTGATCAATAGACTCCGATTACCAGACCTTACCACGGATTTGAACCTGGATGCACTCCTTCCTCTGGATCGGGAGCGATTTCGAGACCTGGACCTGCCGCGAGATGCTGCTGTTGGCTCCGAGTCGTCCATTGGAGCTGAGGCCGTGGAGTGCAGCTCGGATGAGTGCAGGTTCAGTGGATTGTCGACTCTCTCCTTTTCAGCGTTGTTGTTGTTGTTGTTGTTGTTGTTGTTGTTGTTGTTGTTGTTGTTCTTTTCCTCTGCAAATGGCTCACACCCAAAGGAGTGGATTGGCCAATTATAAGGTGAATTTGCCCGATACTTTCAGCATTGCTTCAATCTTAAAAAAAAAACTTAAGTCATTTAATTATGATTTAAAATGCCAATTGCGAATTCGCAGGAAAAAAACAAAGTAAAGGAACAATAGTGAGACCATAGTTTAATAAGAAAATCGTTTAGTCGCAGTGATGTATATTCCTGAACGGCGAATAAAATATCCCTGTTGCTGAAACCCAGTGCAGAGGCTCCAAATGAAAGAAGATCAGGTTCTGATAATTGCAAGCCCCGTTTTTGAAGAGGTGGTGCTAGTATGCTTTGCCTGAATAAATGGAAACGGCGAAAATGTAATAAAAATGACTAATCGTTTCCTTTTGATTACAGGAAATGTACATAGGGGAATTCAACAAATCTGATCTATGCAAGTAAAAATTGAGGGAGGGTAACGCGACAATGAAATTTTGTGATGACAACTTCCATCATCCTTGAATTAGACAGCTCACTGCGCCAGGGAAATAACAAGTGGTTGTACTCCAGAGAAGCAGTCAGTGCAGGGTCTTATAAATTTTGCCTGATTTAAGTGTGCGAAATCACGCCACTGTAATGTGTACTGTAGGAGGGAACATAGGAATGATGGGTGTCGAAAGCGATGCCTTCGCAAGAGAATCAGCTATTAGGTTTAACAACAAACCTTTGTGCCCTGGTGCCCAGATTAAATGAATACTTCGGAGACGACAGGGAGCCAATGATTTAAAAAGTTTCAGTATGGGTGAGCAACCGGATGGGGATAGAGAAGAGCACACTGATAATGAATCAGTTATGATCGCTACGACTGGAATCGAAGTATTTACCTTTCGCAAAGCTAACATTATTGCCATAAATTCAGCCACAAAGACGGGAAGAAAATCTGGTAAGCGAAGTGAAAATGACCAACCAAGTACGGGGCAATATATTCCAACGCCTGATTTTTCATCCGATTGCGATGCGTCCGTTGCAGTAGTGACATTTGTTGGCAGAGTACTTAAATGTTCCTGCAATAAATCATTTAAAATGCCTGTAGGTAATTGCTTAGCGTGAGTTGGAAAGATATAATGGTAAACAATTTCTGGAAAAATTTGTTGCTCTGTTAAAGGAAGCAGATCACGAACTTGTAAATTTAGGGGCCCAAGTAACGATTGAACAATACTGTTTGTGGTTTCTGAAATCTGGGCCAATGCCCGGAGAAGAAGAATAGGTCAGGATTGGAAATAAAAATAATTTGATCAGGGTTAAAGGTTGCTTCATATAATTGTAAAAAAGCCTGCACAGTAAAGATGTTAAAGTGACATAATAAAGTTGGAATTCGTGCTTCAAGGATATAAACCACTGCATTTCCAGTATACTTTGGAAGTCTTAAGCAGAGTCGTAAAAGCCTTTCTTCCAATAGACACGAGCGGCCGAAAGCTTGTAGGCTGGCGCACCAGAAAAAAACAACGCAGTCAAACCCCAACACAGGTCGGACATATATTTCATATATATAATCAAAAGTGCCCTCCTTCTCATACCTGATCTACAATTGCTCAACCTCCGCAATACGCCCATTGTGCGTACTGCTTTGTCGCGATGTATTCAATGTGAGGGCGACAATTCAGATGTTCATTACACATAACTCCAAGGTATTTCATGATTGTACTTGTGGGATATCTTGGAGCTTGTAATTATTTAATAGATATGTGCACAGGATCTTGGACAGAAAAAACGAGAATAGCACATTTATTGGTATTCAGGTTCAACATCAATCCATCTAGCCAATGTTCTATTTCATTTAGATATGCTTGCAAGATAGTGTAAAGACAGTGGATATTATGTGCCATAGCAAAGAAAGCAATGTCGTCGGCATAAACATAGGTTTTCACATCTGGCTGAACGGGGATGGTACTAAGCAATGTGTTGAATAATACGGGGGAAGTACTGACCCTGAGGTACACCTCGGTTTGCTTGTGCTTACAGGAAAAAAACGCTTTCATAACAATTGAATTCGCTTCCACTTAAAAATTCCGTCACCCATGCTACTATATAAGGTGGAAGCCCATGACTCCATAACTTATTATCAATATAGGATACTCTACACTATAATTTGCTTTACATATGTCTAACGTTACTAAAGCCGCATACTGCTTTTCTGACGGGCAATAGGAATACGACTTTCGAGATCTACTTGGCATGCCATATGGAATATCCAGATCTAAAACCAGTTTGGGAAGAACTCAACAGTTTGTTTCTCATTAATAAACCTAATTATATGGCCATGAAAGTACCCTTTCAATGAGTATTACTACATTAGATGTTAAGGCTATCGGCCGTATGTCGTCTAAATTATAGTCTGCCCCTTGTTTCTTAAGCAATGGTATCATTTTCGCAATCTTCTATTATAAGGCATCCATGATATTCTAAGGGAATAATTGACGAGACCTAAAAGATCATTCGCATATTCCCTGTGTAGTATTTTAGCATTGTATTTGTTATTCCATCGGGGCCTGGTGCTGCCATTGGCAATCTTTCCATAGCCTGAATTAATTTCGAAGTCGATATTTCTGTGAAGTCATAGATGGCTGTTGTGTAAGCCTAATTAGGAAGACGCGTTGAGAACCTGTTTTCTAATCCTTCAGCCAATTGATTTAATGATTCCTGTAGTTCTTGTGAGGTGTGTACCTCTGAGTCAACGTTTCCTGGTATATATGGGTCTTCCTACCACGACGGAAATTGAGTAAAGCACGTTTGTTATTCGATTTAGACAAGTACTCGAAATGTTTTGATCATATTGCTCTTTCGCTCGCGATACTGTGCGTTTAAATGTTGCCGCAAGGAACTCGCAATCCTTCAATTTTTTGGACTCTGATTACATATGTCTTTTCCATGCAGCCTTTTGTTTTCTATAGTCTCGTATGCACTCATTATTCCAGCATCTACTAGGTTGGGCACTTTCGGTTGACGCCGAAGCAATTACAAATTCTGAAGTGTTCTTGGAGATTTCTAAAGCGGAACAGACATTTCTGCCGAGATATTCATTTTGACCACTAGACGCTGCATGCCCTAATATTTGAACGCAAACAGTCTTTATTTTTTTTGTAATTGATCAGTGTTTTCTCTGTCCTTTCAAGAGATTTCACAGGACATGCAATTTAATAGTATACAGGAAGATGGTCACTGTTTGAATAGAGTCAAATGTTTTCCAAGACTTTATTGAAACACTCGAGCTGCAAAACGTAAGATCTAATACCTATCGTGTCCGTCCGTGAATAAATGTAGGCTGTCTTCCATTTAGGCAGATAAGGTTTTTATTAATCATCCAATCCCACAAAAGAATACCGGAAGGGTCTGTTCGAAATCCCCACGAAACATGATGTGAGTTGAAATCACCAGTCAGAAAGAAATGATTCTTGCATTTAGCTAAGGCAGTACCTAATTGTCGAGTATTATGCAAACCCGTAGGAAAATATGCGTGTATAAGTGAGAAGGGGTGGTGCCCTGGCAGACTGAGGTCTATTGCCAAAATTTCACAGTCTGAGGACATAAGCTTAAAAGCTATGCTCGCCGTGTGGCAAAATTTATTCGAGACCAGTATAATTAGACCACCTCCTATAGTGATAGACTGTCTAGCCGAAATGCTCTAAAGTTGTTTACATGATAATTCTTAGCGGAGTTAAGCCAGGTTTCTTGTAATAAGATTATATCCGGATATAATTGATTAATTAAGCAAAGTAAGTCAGTAGAAGCAGAAATCTAAGACCTACGATTCCAGTGTACTATACTTTCAAGGTATCTATGTTGACGAGCGAAACACTTCAGCAACGGTGGCTTCTAAAGTAGTCTCTTTAATAAGTGCACTGGCATTATTGTTGCCCTTTTTAGGTTTTGAGTTTGGGCAAGGAGATTTTACAGGAGATCCAGTGCGCTTCTGACGCCTGAAATCTTGGCATATGTCCATTTCATTCTGATTCTCCGCGTGGATTGACGTAGAAGGTTCAGACAAAAAAAAAAAGGGTTTCCTCTTCTCGGGATTGCCGCTGTGGGGCTGAAGTCGGCATCTATTCCACTGCACAAGGTGTCGACTTGGCTATTGGTACTGCTACTGCCGAAACCAGCTGTGTGATCTGTGAGCATAACACTTGAGAGATGCACTCACTTAAGCTCATAACTATGTGTTCCAGCGCTTTCGACATTGCCTTTTCTACTGCTGCTTCAATAAGATTCAAAATCTTCGTCTCACTTAGTTGTTCGCGACTCGAAGTGGGGGGAGAGAGATAAAGATACAAGGAAAGGCAGGGAGGTTCGACTCGAAGTGACTCCGGCATATTCAAAGGCCCTATCCTTCACAACTGTTATCGCTTCTCGCCGCGAGCAACGACGTCTGTCCATGATTTCTAGAAGTTGCGTTTCATTGGATCTTGCGGTGCAGTTCAAGTAACCGGCCGCATGATTTCCTGCACAGAGGCAGCACTTTTCGGTTTCGGCAGTGCACTCATTCGATGGATGGGCATCGCCACAGATCCAGCAACGCGAATCTAATTTACAGCCCCCTACAATGCTGTGGCCAAAAACGCCAACAGTTTTGATACTGGAGAGGACGGGAAGCGAGGCGTTCGACTCTGAAAATGAGTGGCCATATCTTCAACTCTGATGGACAGGAAGTGCCGGCAAAGGTAGCAGTAACCGACTCCGTGGGGACTTTCTCACCGTTAACTAAGCGGTTGCACCGGTACACAGCTATGACCCCAGCATCAGACAGCTTTTCCGGAGTCTCAGCGGGCGTTAGTCTAGAGTCGACTCCTCGTACAATTCCCTTAGTGCATGCTAAACGAGGCGGGATAAACGCACTCACCGGGGCCGAAGCAAATGTCTTGCACTTTAGGATGTCAGAAACGCCGTGCTTGAGGCCTTTACCTCAAGCATGGCGTCGTCGGCACAAAAAAGTCTCGTAAAATGACAAAAAGTTCACCCACCATAAAAAAATTGATGTAGCCATGTTCTCCTCGATGTTATGTGTCGATCGATGTAATCCATTCAATGACACACATTGATTAACTGGCGGAAACATGTGTTGAGAGCGGGAGCCGATATCTTCCTTCCACACTGCAGTGATCGGCACCTGCGGCGTCTCCCCACGTTTTGCAACATAGTTTGCGCATCTGCAGCTGTTCCGTTTGTCATTGTTGATACCGTTTGCTGGCTGAGATATGTGGCATCATGTCTAACCATTGGTACCGACACTAGCCAGCCAAGCTATGAGAACAAAAATGTTTTTTTTTCAATGTTTTTCAATAACATTTTAAAATGACGAACGAGTGTTCTCAATGAAAAAATGATGAAAACCATTTTCACACAGTACGAATTTTTGTTCTCCTTGTAGTGTCGGTGTGAGGCGTGCGCGTGGTATATACTAGTAATCGTTACTAGTAATAGTATAATAGTAACTGCATCTTCTTTTGTCACCTCCTATGCAACCCCAACTTTTATTCTTCGTACGATGAAACGGTGTTTATTGGATAGCCTCACATCAGGGGCGTAGCCAAAAATTTTCTTGAAGAGAGGGGGGAGAGGGTATATTTGTATACGCTGAAAAATTTCAAAGAAGAGTTTGAACGCCCAACATCCCCGCCCCTTGACTACCCCCCTGCCTCAGATTCAACACATCACGCACAAAAAAGCAGCGTTTGAAGAGAAGGTGTTGCACCTGTGTTGAATGATAGCGTACGTATTTGTCTCACCATAGCCTCCTATATTTTTTGTGCCCGCGCATTAGCGCTAAATACATACGCGCCATCCGTCCCTTATAGTTTTGGCGCTCGCCGCCAGATGCCGCACCGATCCCATAATAACAGCAGACGACGCGGCCTATGCACGCTTTGCGTTTATGCGAAGTTCAGAAAAAGTGGGCGGAGAAACTTCACGAGCACAACCTCCAAAGTTTTTTATGATGTCCCGGGGTCGAGCACTTGAGTTTGTCACGTTTCTGTAGTATTTGCGCGGCGTTGTCAACGGCAGCCTTCAGTGGCTGATTCATCTTTCTCGCTCTTGCGAGGAAAAACTTCCGCGTAATTCTTTGAGAATTTAGAACCATTACGAGCTCAGTTGACGGATACAGGGTACACCTGGGTGGATATCTCCACATTCATCAGAACATGCTCCGCCGTTTCATTATCTTTCCCGCAGCATGTGCATTGTTCTCTTCTTACGAATCTGCTTTATAATACGCGTTCTAAGGCAACCCGATCTCGCTTCAAACAGTAAAGCGCTTCCCCTTGAATTATCGTAAAATGCCTCCCTCCTTATTCATTTTTGCCCTTTCGTAGTTACTCAAAGCCGGTTTTTCTCCAGAGCTGCCATCCATTCTCTCGTTTTGCGCCTCGGCGCTCCGCCAGGAGCGCTCCATCCTAATAGCTCGGGGGACGGCGTGAGGGACCGACCGCTCGGGCACAAAGTTATAGAGGAGGCTATGGTCTCACCCATGGCGCAACCGAGCCCTGTGTCCGGAACGGGACAACACTGTAAGTATAGCGAATGACTTTACAACAGCTGAAGGAGCTTTCTGTGCAGTGAGAGAGAGGTTAATGCGATGGCTTTGCGCCGGGGCACACGTTTCCGCGTCTGCAAAGGAGGGTCTGAAGACAATCAGCACTTTAGATCGTGAGCGCACTACTGAGAGGCCTTAAGGTTCAGACGAGAGAAAGATGGGGTCATATTGAATAAGTCGATACACGGTCCCGCGTGTATTTTGCTTAAGATGGCTTGAAGACGAAATTAGGTCATTTTCATCTTTAGGAGAAAGTCACGATTTCGCCGAAAAGGTGAAGCAATGAATACGACAAATCGGAATGTCTCACGAAGAACGGCAAACAGCTCGAAACTTGCTGCTCAAGCGCAGAGGACACACAACACACACACACCACACACACCACACACACACAACACACACACACACACACACACACACAAACACACACACACACAAAAAATGGCAGCATATCCACGGAGTGAATGATGGAGAGTGGGGCGAAGCATTCGTCCGTCCATGCGTCCGTCTGTGTGACCGTCCATGCGTCTGTTTGTGCGCCCGTCCCTGCGTTCTTTCATGCATCCGCCCCTGCGTCCGTTCATGCGTCCATCCATGCATCTGTTTGTGTGTCCGTTCGTTCATCTATTCAACACTCCAAGTCCCACCATCTCGCATCTTTTTATCATATATTCCCCATATAGAAGCACCGCCATCCAGCGGACATTCCAAGGACTAAACGAGAGGTGGCACACGCACACTTTCTTACGGCCTGCGCTTTGGGTCCACTTCCCACCTTTAACCACCTCGAGTTCATGGTATATTCTAGTTCACTGTATTCATGGCACTGCGACCAAACGCTCGCTAAACCTTTCGAAAACCAAGGAGGTTACGCCCAGCGAGTATAACGTAGCAACCTTTCCCTGTCAGATAGGGCTCAATTTACATGCCAATGGCTGCTAATGAGAAATGAGAGACAGGAGAATTCGGCTTTTACTTTCTTACGGCTTGCGCTTCGTATCTACTTCTCATTTTTAACCACCTTGAGTTCATTCATGGTATATACTAGTTCATTGTATTCATGGCACTGCGGCTCAACGCTCGCTAAACCTTTCTAAAACTAAGGAGGTTACACCCAGCGAGTATAATGTAGCATCCCTTTCTTGTCCGATAGTGCTCAATGTACATGCCAATGGCTGCTAATGGGGATCGCAGCGTGCGCGTTGACTAAAAGCCGAATGCTCATGTCTCTCATTCCCCATTAGCAGCCATTGGCATGTACATTGAGCACTATTTTTTATTGTTAAACAACGCACAGAAGAAATCTCTCACTGGCACCACCTTGGAGGTCAAGTGTTATACCTATTTTGGGTATGTGCCACTGGTGGTTACATACGAAGGACGCCCAAGCCACGCCATAAGGGGGCTTCGCCCCTAAAAAAACAGGCGCGCGCTGTCACAGCTCGACGCTAGTAGCGCGCTGCTCAGACACAAAGCAGGACGCGTGAAAGGAACGAGTGCGGAGTAACGACTCTCACAGTTGTACTTCAGCTGGTCCGCTATGGCGCACGCGGCCGCTGCAGCGAGTGCAGTGACCTTCGTGCAGTCTACAGCTTGAACGAAAGCTTTGCGGTGAAAGCCCAAGACTTAAAAACCTCCATCCTCTAGCATAAGTCGGCGAACTCGCTCAGACTCAGGTCGAGCACTGAGTCTAAGTTCGAGTAGAGTAATAGTTTGGTGAGTTGGGTCTAGGTGAGTCTGGTCGAGAAAAATTTCAGTGATTCTGAATGACATCCGCATTTTTTGCCAACCTCTGCTCCTCTCCAGGGACGTCGCCAATAATATCAGCCGCATTTATTAGGTCGGCTCGTGTTTGTATATGAACGTCTACTCACATATGCTTCAACGGACTAAAGTTAGTACGCCAGCTCACTATTTATTGACCAGGGGAGTGCGTAACTAATGAATGGGGCGAATTATTTCACGGGATGTTGATAAGATATATCGTGTGAGTCATCGATTTATTACCATGTACTCAGTGAATTACACCATTGTCACTCGAGTTTCAAGATACGAGATAAAAAGGCACCAAGTAGAGCACCGAATAAGCGAGATATTGGTGTGAAAGAGCATTGGCATTACGATCTGAAAATTCGACAATACGGTACCTTGGGAATCGGTGTTATGAAGGTGGATGTTGTAATTTCTTTATTGAGCGCAATGTTACGAAATGAAAGTAAAGATACGTACAAATGTTGTACGCACAGACATATGTTGAACAGTCGCATATACGTTAAAGAACCCCAGGTGGTCGAAATTTCCGGAGCCCTCCACTACAGCGTCTCCCAAATCAAATGGTGGTTTTTGGGACGTTAAACCCCACATATCAATCAGTCGCATATGTCTTATATAACATGTTGCTTACAGCGGCGTAACGATGCCAACAGCAACATGGGTATTCGCGACACCAGAAGTGGTAAGCTGATATGTTGTGTTCATGTACAGGCGTCACTTCGGGTTAACGTAACCCGAGTGTGACGCCCGTATCATAGGAGTACAATTGT
>WOVY01010290.1:0-19853 GCA_013436015.1 Rhipicephalus annulatus | reverse complement strand
AAAAGGGGTGCTACATTATACTCGCTGAGGGTAACCTCCTTAGCTTTAGAAAGGTTTAGCGAGCGTTGAGCCGCAGTGCCATGAATACAATGAACTTGTATATACCATGAATGAACTCAAGGTGGTTAAAAATGAGAAGTAGATACGAAGCGCAAGCCGTAAGAAAGTAAAAGCCGAATTTTCCTGTCTCTCATTTCTCATTGGCAGCCATTGGCATGTAAATTGAGCCCTTATCTGACAGGGAAAGGTTGCTACGTTATACTCGCTGGGCGTAACCTCCTTGGTTTTCGAAAGGTTTAGCGAGCGTTTGGTCGCAGTGCCATGAATACAGTGAACTAGAATATACCATGAACTCGAGGTGGTTAAAGGTGGGAAGTGGACCCAAAGAGCAGGCCGTAAGAAAGTGTGCGTGTGCCACCTCTCGTTGAGTCCTTGGAATGTCCGCTGGATGGCGGTGCTTCTATATGGGCAATATTTGATAAAAAGAAGTGAGATGGTGGGACTTGGAGTGTTGAATAGATGAACGAACGGACACACAAACCGATGCATGGATGAACGCATGAACGGACGCAGGGGCGGATGCATGAAAGAACGCAGGGACGGGCGCACAAACAGACACATGGACGGTCACACAGGCGGGACGCATGGACGGACGAATGCTTCGCCCCACTCTCCATCATTCACTCCGTGGATATGCTGCCATTTTTTCAATTAATGTTTACTATTTTAAACGTTCCTCCCCCCGTTTTCTTCTCTTTTGTTGTTGTTGTTGCTGTTGTTCATAATTTTTTTCTTAGCTCTGCCCTTCTGTCTCTAGAAGCTATCAAAAGACACCGAAAATGTGTGAATAATATTACGCTTTGAAAAAGACGGCACTTCCGTTGAAACGTCGGCTTAATATGCAGTTGTTATGTAAAAGCGCATCTATATTCTTACTTATAACCTTGCGGCAACCAAAGTTATGCTTCTTTATATTAGTAGGTGGCTCCACGAACATTTTAGCGGAGCCACCTCACGTGGTGTACCGCGGGTATCAAAAGCTGGAGGACATTCTTGTCAGAGCAAGAACAAACCCCTCCAAAATTCAATCAGGGTGCCATCCCCGCGGAAAAGCGTGCCGGAAGGTTTGCCCACAGATAATCACAAGTGAATCAAAATTGAACTTTTTCGGACTTCAAATCATGCATAACTGAAAGCTTTATCTGTGCCTCCAGTAACGTATATACATGTTACAATGCAACATCCGCAGGCAAGAGTATATAGCCCAAACAGACATGCCATTTTGACTGCATGCGGTTCAATAATCCCCGTATACTACGCCACTTCCCTGCTCAAGTTACCTTTGTCTCAACATCGGCGCCTGCCAAACCAAAGTTTTGAAAATATCAGTGTAACTCTTTTAAACAGTCAGGTTTCTCAAACAGGTGCGAGCGTGAACAGCGTGAGGCATATTTTATTTTCGAATTCAGAACATTAGTAGCCTGTATCAACGAGGATTCCGGAAGAGTCTCCTGCCTCCGGGAGATAAGCGAATATGAAATTGGCAACATTCATAACTGCAGACCATGCTGGTTTTCTGACTGACTCGTACGTGTACAGTGTATTTTCTTTTTTCTTTCTTTCTTTCCACAATCACGTACAAAGTGAAGTGTTTACGCTCGCCTACAACTTAAAGGCTAATCAAGGCCAAACCAGCGAAGATAAAAGGTAAAGCCGACCAACCCATTAAGGACACACTCTTCCTTCACGCGCAGTGGTGCGGGCCCTTTCCGCCACAACAGCGGCAATCTTGGTTGGCCCCACACACGTCGAGAACTCGCCAGCACACTATGAGAACCAAATATGGAACCACACAGATTTTGGGTGTGCAGAGTCGCGTTTTGTGCACAGCATTGGCAGTTTTTTTTTCACTCTCGCAAACCTCTCTTTCAAGGCGAGATGGACGCGGCAGCAACCAAGTTTGAACATTTACGTTAGTCTAACTCACCTGTGACGAAGAAAGGCCCCCTCTAAAACTGTCAGGAAATAAATATATTTATCTGTGTTTGAAACGCTCACGTTCTGTTAAATCATATATATATATATATATATATATATATATATATATGTCACCAGATGAAGCGAACGAGCAAACGAAAAACGATGCTTTATTGCCAACGTACGGCCGGTGACCGGCCTTCGTCAGGGCGAACGTGCATATTACACTAACACGCGCTTCTTAAGGACATAGCATGGGGGCTCCCAATTGTGAATCATCACTCTTAGAAATATTGACATACATGTTAACAAAAAGATATTCAGGCATACGCAGGATTTTGTGATAACGGAGCAACAGTGCGCTATACAGAATATGGTAGGGCTAGGTGACTTGAAAACATAGATACAAATATTATGACGCACACTTCGGATATCGCAACATTTGTGAATGAATAGAAACAATAAAAGAAGGCAATGCCATGTTAAGTTACGCTCGTTGTCAATGAAATATACATGAGCAAAATATCACCATTGATGTCACAATGTGGTAACAGAGTGTGCATGCGTTCTGCACACTCTGTTAACTCAACTCACTCGACATCTGCACACTCAGTTACCCAACTAACTAACGTGTCACAAATGACACCGCAACGTAATCACGGTAGTGAACAAACGTGTATGTGGGCTACGGCGGTTGATTTATCTGTTTTTGCCTGTAAAAACGTAAGCCTCCCGGGGTTCTCGTTTATTCCAGACGCTAGGGCGTCAAATTTACGAATAAGAAAAGATTCACGAACTTCCCTTTCGTAGTGCGATATAAAACCGGATTCGAGTATATATATATATATATATATATATATATATATATATATATATGTATGTATGTATATATATACTAGCCTTCTTCATGAGGTGGACTTTCCAGAAATCCATTTTTTGTTATTTTTTCTTTGCAGCTTTGTTAATAGCGTATCTCGTGCCTACCTATTCAAGGTTCTGTGATAGCCAATATAGCAGGTGGCCCACCCTTCCAACGCCCTTTTTGAATGTTGTTTAGGTATAAAAACACCCAAACACCCTGATGTTTAATTTTCTGGACACAATTTGTGTAGGGTGTTCAGCTAAAACTCTTTCAGAAAGGTGTACGTGACTAATAGGTTGCGAAAGTCGGAACAAAATGTAGTTCGAGACCTATTGCGACAGTCTTCAACAACCGACTGACGACTTAAGCAAGAAAAGGTGAGGAAAGGACAAATAAATAAAAAAAGCAATCAAACAACTTTTTTCAAAAGTTTTACTTTTATTTGTTACCAAAAATTAGTAGATTACAGTAATAAAGATTTAGTCGTTGGTATGTGGTTAAGTGGCCAATTTTCTTTGTTTGGTTTCGGAAACAGTGGGCACAAACGAGGCGACGCCGCTCACTTTTTTGTGGTGGTCTCTTGCGTACCTTCAGTAGTTTACTTTTTAAGAGCTGTTTACAGGTGTAACAATTCCGAGCTCAGCTAGCACACAGAATATGCAGATAGCCGCTCCTGTGACTACCGACTGCATTCTTTGGCGCATGGCCAGCGTGCCTTCTTCCTCTTTGGTTACTGTGAACGTGACAGGCTAAGCAACGAGATGCTGTAGTATAGGGCTGCCTAAGCTATATTTCAAAGCCGCTGTCCTGCAACGATGACTTTTAACGATTGGTGAACGCAAGTTTTCGGACTATTATGCTATTGTACTCGTGAACAGTTTTCTCACTATGTCTCTGTGAAGGTTCATGTGCATAAAGCAAGCCTATCATTTGGCTAATCAATCAACCTTGCTCACAGTCTTTGATTTTTTATTCACTTTCTATCTCGTATGCGATCAGCGAGGCACAAGGTGCACGAAATAAAATTTCGTAATAGTAAAGGCACGTAACACGCCAGCAATGAAGAAAATTTCAAATTTCGCGCCATGTTGGGCAAATGCGCGATGTCACATCGGCGTCCAGTTGTGACGTATACTTTATTTCTTTCTAGACTTTGCCGTTAGTTGTCCCCTTCTAACGTAGATAGCGACTGTGGCAACGAGCCACCGACTACTGCATCAATGGGCTTCTACGGAAATTACGCTACCAGTTTACATATATAGTTTGGGTGGTCTGTCTGGTGGCATGCCCATTTACACGCTTAAGGCTGTAAAAAATTTACTGCGTATGAAATAAAAATACCAGAACCGTAATTTCAGAGAGTTTCTTGTTTCGCAAGTTGGCACGGGCTTAAAGTCGAACAAAGCCCCTCTACGAACGCAAAACAAGAAAAAAATTGAGAAGCAGAAGCAGAGGCAGTGAACACATACGTGGTACACGGAGTTTCGCTTCTGTGTTCATTCTCTCTGCTTCTGCCTCTCCAATGTTTGCTTTTGTAGTGGTTGTCTTCGAATTTAGGTACGCATTGCTATTTAACTTTCTCGCCCTTCTCTCAGGCGCTACTCTAAAATGATGTATGCTTATATGCTCGCCGAAATATCAGATACATTCATATTTCACACCCTAAAATAGAGTGCCACATGGTCGTTAAGTGCATGGTGCAGCATTATGTTTACATAACTAAATTTGCGACCTTTACGCCTATGGTTTCATGCAGACTGAGTTAAGGAACGTATTATGTTCGTGTGCGTTATGTTCATTCACACTTGACCTGTATTGTCCAAGGATATTATTATTCTACAATTGGCAGCGTCCACCACCGTGACGTAACAAACACCTGGTTTCTTCTTTCAGATGTTTCAGAAAGAATACAGCAATAACACATGTTCTTTGTTGTTTTTACGTCGCTCGCGATGCTTTGGAGGGAGAATATCAATTTTTTAGTATTTTGGTTTAATATACAAAAGAAATGAAGGAAGAATACAAACGCTGCACACAAAGGACTCAGTTTGCATAATACAAAAATGGTGAGAGCTTTCACTGTTTTACTTCCAAGCCTGAAAGATCCCAATGAAAGTGGTGTTTCTGTATCTGCTTTCCTCAATGGCTTTTTCCAAGTGAGTAAAGCTAAAGTGATGTACATTACAAAGGTATACGTTTTTTTACATCTCCTTTACGTTTCAAGCCAACATTTGAGCCATGCTTTGCTGAACTGTACATCCAGTGTGGTATACATATTGCCCCAGAAAGCTAGACCAAAACATTTGTCACCCATTCGCTCCTTCTCTGATAACTTTTTAAAGGCCGGAAGACTCAAAATTGAAGGACGCTTAAGCTTCAACTTTAATAGATTAACGCGATAATGATGTTTGGTTCCCACTGCGTAGTTTTAACACTTAGTGTACGAAAGATTTTTCAACGTCCTATGCAACCGCTAAGTTGCCTTAAGGGTACAGTAGCGTGTGTGGCTTTTGCTGTGGGCGACTGGCTTCAAACAGTGAAGTCATTATCATAATCCTATGTTAAACACCTGATGGCAATGCCCACGAGAGCTGCATCCTAATAAAGCAATGTTTCATAAAGTATTGGGAAGCATCTATACAGGAAGTGCGTATTTTAAAGCATGAAAGATGCTTTATCTGCATTTCCGACCCGCGGACGTTATTTCACTATATGCGCTAGCAGAGGCGTATGGTGAAACAACCGCTTGTCTCACAGATGACTTGGATTCAGTCCCCACTCAAACTAAATTTTTTATTATATATTCTATTTGCATCTTTTTCAACTTTCTGGTCACGAAAAAATGCTTTTTCTCTCTCAGCCTACGATGCTGACACGGACAGTAACGTCGGCACCGGAATTGAAGCGAAATGATATCTTAAAGCGAAAGCTGTTCAGAGATCAAAACTAGGGTTGTGTGCGGCACTGTAGTTGTTCGCCACCGCCGCCATCGGTGTTCGTAACTAATATCATAAAATTAAAAAAACGCTAGGCCTGCGCGGAAGGCCCAACACAGTCAGAGCGAAAGCTACAAGAGTGGCCTTTCAGAGCCTTTCGAAACACTCAGTGGGTAACTACTGCAAACACAATTGCTTGATAACCACTAGAGCATTATTAAAATATTTTGGGTAGTAGGTCGGCATTCACTATGCTATTTTTCGCCAATCTTCTCAGAAGCGTCATAACGGCTTAACGCTTGCAAGGATTTTTTGTCGTGTTCATCCAGTTCTAGAACAGCAAAAAAATAACCAGTCATCGCACAATGTGAATAGCGTAACGAGTGGGTCGTCCAAGGTTTCAACCCCTTACAAAGGTTTGCTCATGTTCCCCCAATACCTGTGGCTACACGCACTTCATCCATTATTCCTCGTCGTCATCGACCACTGCATGAACAATTGGCGCAACATCCCTTGCAAGTGTTTAGTGGACACCACGCTTCTCAGAATATTGACCAAAAGTAATATAGCGAATGCAAGCCTACTGCCCAAAAATTTTATTATTAATGCCCTAGTAGGTATCAGGCAAATATGCTTGCAGTAGTTAAGCAATGCAAGTTTTGAAAAAGCTCTCAAAGGCCGTTCTTCTAGCTTTCGCTGTGACTGCGCTGCTCTTTCCGCGCAGACCTGGTGTTTTTATTTTCTTAAGACGTTCGTTAGACGTTACACCGTGGTAGAATAGTTTTCTTTCACGCTGATTGCCTGGGTTCAACTCAGGCTTCTGCCCTAATATTGTGTACTCCTAATGCGTGCTAGCTTCAGCGAATATCCATGGTAATAGCGGAAATATCGCCAAGACGTTCACCTTTTGTTTATATACCATAATGGCTTACAGTGTACAATTTCGGTGTAACATCTGGGCGCTGTATGTACTATAAATGATATCACGTTGAACAGCCTTCAGTCTCCAACATGTAGAGCTGTGCGAAATGTGTCAAAAATGATGTTCGTGTATTTTTATATTTTTGGTACAATTTGTAAGACGAAATTGTTAAAATATTTGATAACACAGAAAAAAAACTCTAGTTAAATATAGAACACGTTGTGCCAGCGAAGCGGTGTCACCAGTGCTCAACATTTTTATGCAATTGGCACTCAGTGACAAAACCACAACTACAGCACGCCTATTTAAATGGTGAGTATTGTAGACAAGACTTGTGAGTGGAAGCGAAGGCACCCTATTAGCGCTTCGGATATGTTCTTCGCGAAAACCCGCAGGCACAGGTTAAACACTGCATCATGGGCCCTTTAGAGACAGCCCACATTGAAAGTAGTAGACGCTACCTTCGTAGGCTTAAGCGCCACTTTGCTATGGTTAATTGACCAGGAATTATTTTACAGGCTCAAATTTTGTGGGAAGTAAATACTTCTATAGAGATTTTGTACCATCATACGATTTATATGACTGCGCCAGAGGTGACATTTTTTCTGTGATTACCCGCTATTACAATATTTCTAACAGCCAACAATAACACCATGGTTAAATTTCATGTCACCCATTCAGAGACGCATGGTATTTATTCATATGCGGACACAATTGCTAGGGTGAACTACGGTGACCTGCTCGCTTGTTTTAGGCTCTGTGATGTTTGAAAACATTGCATATTGCCAAGGGCATCTAAGGAGATTGAGCCTTGATGGATTGGACCTCGGCTGGACACAGAGCCCTCAGGGATTTCACTTCTTGGACTTCTTCGTGGAAGACGTCTGTTAGAGCAGCAAAATGAGGCTGAGGAGACACCGCGTGCAGCTTTCGCAACCCTTTGCGCAAAATACTGCACATGAGCTCCGTGAGGTAATTTATGGTCATGGCTACAAGAGTTGCCAGGGCTGATGAGGCTGATGAAAGATTGCCAAAACGCTCAAACTGAGACGAACGCGGCCTTAGCATCTCTCTATTGTCATGACTTCGTGGAGAAAATCTGCTATTGTGCTGAAAGGGTTGCCCACTACTCCTGCGAACAACTGCTCTTTCACTCACGCATCAGTAAGCACACCTTCTTCTCTTCCATCATTAAGGGGTGAGCTCACATGTCCTCAACGAACATGACAACTGTTGGGTTTCAACCTGGTGCGCTCGCCCAATACTTTCATATTGTTAGTCGCCCTACTGACGGTGTGCCCACGCCATGAAGGAAGCGGTGTCACTGATTTGGCAGAACAGCGGCTGTCTGTCGGTCTTAAAAGACGCGAAGACCCACGTTGCCAAGGAAAAAAGAGGTGGCAATCTACGGGAGAAAAAAGCCAAGTCCAGCTGCAAGGGTGGAAGGTGCGCTTGCGCTCCACTGTAGGCAACCAAAAGCAGCGGCAGTGGTGGCATTAATTCACTAGTCAAATTTACTGATGGCCTGTGAGCCCAGCGTCGCGGGCATGTACCCGGAAGATGCGTTCCCACGGCTCATCAACGCCGGACGTCTAACGTTCCGGGAACCGGAATAAACGAAGTTGAGCGGCAACGAGAGGCGGTATGAATTGAACGTGATTATGAATTGAACACGATGTCCGTTCCCAGGAGCACTGGGCGTCGAGCCGAGCCAACCACGATGATAATGATAATGACGACGACGACGATGATGGTGGTGGTGGTGGTGATGATGATGATGATTATGGTGATGATGATGATGGAGCTCTTGGAAACATTGGCACCTACCCACTCTGGGGGATCTTTCGTGAGTCCGGCAGACCATGCATACTGAATTTATGATTAATATTTAGTAAGAGCTAAAATAATTTTGAGATGATTTTTGATGTAACACTAATTTTTAATGATTATTATACTAAGTTGTTCTATTTTGTGTAAAATCCTAGAGTCTGACCGCAGGTCGCGGGATAGAATCCCGGCGGCGGCGGCTGCATTTCCGATGGAGGCGGGAATGTTGTAGGCCCGTGTGCTCAGATTTGGGCGCACGTAAAGAACCACAGGTGGTCAATACTTCCGGAGTCCTCCACTACGGCGTCTCTCATAATCATACGGTGGTTTTGGGACGTTAAACCCCACATATCAATCAACCAAATCCCGGAGTCTGGAGTTCTTTTGACTAGAAGGCTGGATAAAGTGTTGTTAGTAGTTGATACACCTACCAAACCTCTTCGAGCCACATATCAACTTTTCGACAGCTTCGAAAGTATTCCTGTCCAAGTGTCCCAGCGCAGAGGCCCCAAATGATAATAGAACGGCCGACGTAACCGGTAGACCACATTGCTGCAATACTATTTCGATAGAACGTTTTCTGTGTAAGGAAAAACTTCGGCCGCTCAACAAGAAGTGTTTGATCGTTTTGAGTTTGTTGCAAGAGGAACAAAAAGAGGAAATTGCCAAACCCGCTCTGTACAAGTAAGAATTGAGATTTGAAATTCTACAACTCATTCTGGTGATTAAAACTTCAGCCAAACTTCCTGCACACCAGTTCCTCCTCCAAGGGAAATGTAGGTGCAGAAAGTCCGGTAATAAGTCACCACGAAAACGAGCTTATCGCCTAGTCTGTTTTTTTCACAATGGCACATACACGCATTGGGAAGGCCTGATCTCGTTCCATGCTCGTGTCAACAATGTCAAGTATAACCGGCACAAACTATCTCCTGCAGTGTAGAAGCTGGCGTGGTCTCCGTTGGGTGAGAGAAGTTATTGAGGTCTTCATACAATTATGCGACTGATACTAGCTGACTTTACGTCGTTACAAACAGGTTCTAATCAAAATTTTGTGTTCATTGACCTGGCACTATCGGGCCGTCAAACAGCCCTTGCGCCATAAAAGACCACACATCATCATCATCTACATCACCATCTACATCACCATCTACATCATCATCATCATGATCATCATCATCAAAATTTGGCGAAACTTCGGTACGTCTTTTATATATTGCTGCTAGCACTTTTTGCTAGCACGAGTGCGGTATTCTTGTAAACAACGTCTAGCAGAGCTAACTATAACACAAGAAGGCATTCTGAATTTGCTCCGTAAAATAGATGTGAAAAAATGCCCAAGGCCTGATCAAATTTCCAACGCCTTCTTAAGACGATACGCCGAGTGGTGCTCATGTTTTTCTTTCGGACATATTTACAAAGTCACTTTACTCCGGTGTAGTTCGGACAGATTGGCGGTGTGCTAGGGTAATACCAATTCACAAACAAGGTTCCGAAAGTGACATCACAAACTACCGACTAATTTCTTTGTCAAGTACTTGTTCTAAAACTCTTGGCCCGAATTCACAAAGCTTTCTCTTTGGCTACGCATTTTCTTAGCCAAAACGTCTCTTATCTGGAGGGATTACTATAGCGCGGGTATGAATTTAACTTATTCGGCACTTAAGAGGGCGAGGAGGACAAACGATAGCCGATGAAACGACAAGGAAAGAAAGAAGTGTGTGCTGATAATATCAAGGTAGCACGCAAAGCGTCTAGCATCGAGAGTATACGATGATAGCCAATGATTTGCTGCATCTAAGTTTCAGTTCCGCGAGCGTCTGCTACAGCGCTTACGGGATGCCGCGTACGTTGTAATAGACGTTTTGGTGGGCTGTGCAAAGCCAAGCACTCGCCTTTAATCAACGACTGTAGCTAAAAAAAAATAATTGCTCGATGGCCTTAAGCCACCGAGCAATCCATGCACTATCTCGCCAAGTACAAGTAAACAACACTCTAGGTGCACCACATAAATGAAACCACACATAAATCGATGCATGCAATGTTTGAAAATGTGCCTTGAATGTCTTCCCTTATTTAAAGCGACCACTTACCTTACATTTCATTGAAGCTGCGCTGCTACTCAACTAATTCGGTGCAATTTACCACGGTATAGTGGTGAACGTAAGGGTGTTTTGTACCTATAGTCAAAGGTAGCCTTTGTTAAAATATTCCTATTAGAAGACACATGAGCGACTTTGGTGCCTGAAGACGAATTGTGCTAAAATAGATAACAGCAGTAGTCAAATGAAATTGTGAGCGCAATTTCGCTGGTTTCATGCACCGCAGCATTTTTATAAATCCGGAATGCGAGAACGTGAATACGCTTACGCTTAGGTATATGTCTACGTAAAATGAGGGAGACTCGTCGGGAGGTGTCTCAGGGCTAATGCTTTTCACAAAACACGGTGCAAATATTTCGTCCAGCGTTTTTTGAGTGCGATAACAAAGCAAGGGACGTGTATACGAGTCTTGAGGTCGAGAGACGTTATCACACGTGCGAAAAGGATGAAGAGAGAGAGAGAGAGAGACTCTCGTTTCGGCTTCGCGAAAGCTTGAAATTGATAGATAATAAAGACAATGTTCTGGCCCAGCCGACGTCAGAGAAAGTCTCCGCAAAGCAGCGTCAGATGCTCGGAGAGCATAAAAAAGAGGAGTACGCGTTATATGGGAGTGACAGCCACTCAGAAAGCGAGATGAAGTGTGACTGTCCTTAGATGTGAGAATCATTGCTAATTAGGAGAGTTGAGTTAATGAGCCAAAACTTTCCTAAATAACGATAATGGAAGCAAACTGAGCATTCATCTAGTGAAAGTGACACTAGTGACAGTGAACTCATAATAGTTGATTAGCGTTGTCACAGGCTGTTATATCATTTTATTTTCTTATTTATATTTGGCAAACTATGAGAAGGTAGCCTACGTTAGAGCCAGCTATCCCAACGTCCTGACAGTAATGTACAAGAATAAATAGCGCACGGTTATACAGTCACATGTGGCGGTTTCTATCTTCTAGTAATCTTGGGCAAACGCATTCTAACTATTTTTTCTATTTTTGACAAAGTTTCACCGGACGTTTTTGCATTTGGCTTCATTCGAAGGAATGACGATATATCAGCAATAGGGCGAATGCAAGCCCTGCTGCAGTGGACGAGCGGTTACAGCGCTCAACTACAATCTACGAGGTACTTGGTTCGATTCGCAGAATCACTGAGCACTTTTTTTTTTCAAGAGGTTGCCCGGCCTGACATTATGTGTGGTGGCGGGTACTAATTTTTTGAGAAGTAGGCTTTCGCACTTGCTTCTTTCACTCCCCTTTTGACCCATAAGCGCTGTACTGTGCTCCTTCAAAAATTAAACAATTCAGGGTTATAATTTTCTCCTCCATCCTCTCTTATCGCAAAAGTGTCCAGTGCTGAAATACCAATATTATACCTGGTATATTACTTTTCACGTGTTTGGATATTCGACCAGCAATCAGTCTTCACGGTGCTTTGAAGAAAATCTACACATGCAGTGAGCCAACTGCTTGCAGCCAAGTTGACTGCCTTTGTAGGGACACGCTTTCGTGCTAAGTTGGTGGGCATCATCACATGCAGCAAGACCAAAGAGCACGGACAGTTAGAGCTGACGCGAACAGAGTGATTAGTTTGTGTCTTCTCTCCCGCTATTTGTCATGCTGCACGCTTCAGTGTAATGTCGCTGTCAATGGTTAAAATGAACTATAGCAGTTAATCGAGTTCTGCTGAGAGGGTCTTCTATTGTCCAGAATGAAACAGAACCATGGCAATTTGACTTGTGTGATAAAGAGATACCCTGCTTTTGGTTACTAGAATAAATTTCTAAACTGAAGTTTATTTTTTATTAACAACAGTTCCAGTGGAGATGAAAGGTGCATAGACAAAATTCGTGTATTCAGCTTGACTAGGTTTGTGACCTTAATTATAATTGCGGACCAGTATCACAGTATGCATAAATATCACACACATATACAACCACGGGAGATAGCTTGCTTATTCTGATTAAAATTGAAAGGTTGAAATCGACATATTCAACCAACGCAATGTGTACGAGATATGCCATGTAGAGTAGCTATGCTCTAAACTAATCTTCGCAGGCCCCGCCGCGGTGGTCTAGTGGCTAAGGTACTCGGCTGCTGACCCGCAGGGCGCGGGTTCGAATCCCGGCTGCGGCGGCTGCATTTCCGATGGAGGCGGAAATGTTGTAGGCCCGTGTGCTCAGATTTGGGTGCACGTTAAAGAACCCCAGGTGGTCTAAATTTCCGGAGCCCTCCACTACGGCGTCTCTCATAATCATATAGTGGTTTTGGGACGTTAAACCCCACATATCAATCAATCTAATATTCGCAGGTTCGTTCCATTTTACCCAATTTCTTGCCCATGACTAGAGGTTGGTAAATGAAACAACTTCTTCGAACACACATATTCTGTGTAAGGTTACATTTATTTTTATGCAGTACAAAATAAATTGAAATATGTAATGGCTCAAAAGAGAAATAACTAGAAACAAATTCAGCCATATCATTACCAAACTTACTCACCAATGATAAACGGATTCTCATTTAAAAGATACATGCATACATACATACATATACGCACACACACATATACATATGTTCACCCATACATACATACATACATACATACATACATACACACACTCAGGTGTAAATATTAAAATGATTGGCTATAAAACAACAATTCTAATAAACTCATTTTGAATATACTACAGAAAGTAACTTACGAGAGAAATCCACCGGCACTGTTATTCTGAACACGGTGTTTCTCGAACCATCTCGCAAAAGCTTGATGCATAGTTTTCTGGTGATGCCCAGTGACAAGCACTCTTTATAAAAAACACAAGAATAGAGCCCTTGACAATGTCATGCTAAAGAAAATGGCTGTGCATCAATATTTTGTACATGTCTGCAATATCACTCTGTTTATTTACATAGCTTGGCTCATTCACAACCCATTAACAAAGTATGTTAGGACACTTGGGCTGAAAGTTGGCACAGCGCAAGTAAATTCTAGACAACACATGAATAATACAATTATAAGCTACTAAGCTCCTTGATGCAAACAGTGTTTATATTGACAGCTATAGGTGCCATTTCGTTTCACCAAAACACTTCTCAAAAGTAGAATCAACTTTATTTAGCTAAAAGTTTCTATTCTGGCGCGTCGTGGTGGCTCAACGGTGGAAGTGACTCTTTCGGCCAAGAAAACAAAGACCAATTATTTTTCCAGTTCGTGAATTCACCCCATGCTAACATTGAGGCAGCTGGTCGGAGTGCTTTTGGAGAGAAGAAACCACCACATTCCCACCAGTTGTGGCCTTGGGTAGCTACTTCACTTGGACAAAAATGATGAAAAACACTCCTCAAGAAGACTTCAAAGTTTGCACACCAACACAGTTCCCATACAGCTGTCTATTAGTCTGCTTGAAAAATATTGAGTTTACTGGTGGGCAAAGACTGTACACTATGTGAGGTGATGCTCCAGTGCACTGCATGTATGTCTTGCTGCTGGCCTTAACTGCGATGTTGCTCAGCACATATGTGTAAAATAACAACTAATACTATGCCACTGCAAAGTAATTATGTGTCATTTGCATGAAACAGGGACCACAATAAAAGAACATAACATTTGCCTTCACAACGTTCAAAAACTGTAAATAAATTTCCACAGAGATTTCACAGTTCATCTGAGGATAGTAATATTGGTTGTAAACACATTCTTGCTTCCACTAACAAACTATTTTAAGATGCCAGATTCAATATTAGAGTATACCAGCACTTTTGTAGGGCTAAACAATTGTACAGGCACCTAGAAAAACGCAAGTGAATGCATTCTATAGCTACATATAAAAATAAATACTTTTATTTCTAGTCTGAGTAGAGCTGCATAGATGATAAGTCACTTGCATTACATTATGAACAAACCTATCCGAGCAAAGTATACATTTAAAAAGTTACACTTACACAGTAGATAAGTAGACTGTTGAAGGACGGACAGGCAGTGGGATAATACCCAAGCACTAAAATCTACTGTTAAGATATACTAGGAGTGGTGATGATCCTCTTCCTTCCAAATAAAATAATCCACATAGATTCACTTCCCAGAGCTTATACACTCATGGCATCATTAGTGCTATACAAATGAGTGTAGACCGAAGGATTACATCGACTAAGTACATGATTACTGCATCTATGGCTTTACTTCTCGTACTACAAAGAATGCAAACACAGTTACCATTGGCGACCATGGATGGTGTGATTTCTGGCATGCAAATGTAGAGGCACGCAGGCACTTAACACACATGTAAAAACTTCAGCTCAAAAATATTTCCTCACTAACACTACAGCAGCCTTTAAATTAGTGTCATAGTTTGGTATCTTCCATGCAAAATTTAAATAATTTCAAATGCAAGCAAAGGAACTGCTGAATAATGCACTGCTAAGAAGTTAAGCAGCAGCTGCTCCTGACATCACAATGTGTTCTTTCTGCTGTTGTAAACTTTGAGCAGGAGAACAGTCACTGGCAGTCCCTTTATACTTGTTGGTCTTCTGTGTTCTGTTCTTGATACACTGTACATGACTGTGGAGCACCGAACCCCTTGTTACTGCTGGAACTTAGAAAAATACAGATCATTGTTAGTACCATGCTACATGCAAGAGTGTATAGTTGTCAATTATGTGCTCATATTTACAGATATTGTATTTTCAGAAGCCAATGGCAAGCCTCAACACACACACACACAAACAGTGAAGGCTGAAAATATATTTAATATGATACAAGAGCAAAACCACAATGTTATAGATGAAGGCATGAAACTTCTGACAGGCATAAAAAGCCAATAGAGTTTCTTTTATTTCGACTTTACACTAGGTGCGAGAAGTAGACCACAAATAAGTTCACTAAGAAACACAAGTTAGACTGCATTACAACACAACAGCCAATGTTGATAACTTTAAGGCTGTCTAACATAGCCAGTTCACCATACCGCATATAGGAGCAAATGGGCAGTCTAGAAGACACAAAAAACTTGTGGATTATGAGTGTGCTTGTTACTGACATCTATTATTCTAAATGAAGAAAACCTTTCAAAAATGCACTTCATCAGGGGAAATAATCATACGCAACAAACACAACGGGCTCCTACAGGTGCCACCAACACTCACCATTATTGTTGATACCAGTGTCTTGCCGGATGGATATGCTGTGTCCTGCACAGAACCCCAAAGGAGTGCTCCATGACTTGGATTGCATGTGTGCTAGCTGCATCGCTCTGCTGCTGAAATAGGCTAGCCACAGACAGAGAAATGAGAAGCCATGGCTTTGAAACACACTAAACGTCACCTTTAGAGATCAACAATTTATACTTAGGTCAGGTACAATTTGTAGAAAAATATATATCATTATGCAATCGTGGTGAACATGTTCGGCTGAAACACAAGCAACAGCACTGAGAGAGAAAAAGCTACATTAGGTAAAAGATGAAGTTACTGGCCCTATGTCATCTGAGGCTTCTTCAATAGGTCTTTCTCCTTGCAAGTTGAGAACAGCCAGGCAATTTTCACCCACTTGCTATTTCCTTCCAGAGCACTTGATCCACAGAGGGAGTCACAAGCTCGAGAGCTCAATAAGGAATCAAAGTATTTGTGCTCGTTTCAAAGCACAAGCTTTTGAGTCTCAGATTATTGGAGTTTCATTCATAAGCTGCAGGCTTTCAGCTTTCAACATTCTCAATTATCTTGCAATTTAGTTCCATAAATGTTGAATAAGAATTATGTGTAAGAATATTAAAGGTATCCACTGAAAGCAACCATGCTTGGGTTTTCAATTTGTGCACAGTAAGTGGTGTTCACGTAATCGTATGTATTAAAGAAATTCTAACCTTGCAGCCAGCCGTTAGGCAGTTTTGTGCCCTCGAAGCTCCCAAGCAGATCGCAGTCGTTCCAGATGAGGCTGCCATGCATGCTTCCACGCCACATCCGCTGAATGATAACAGTCCGAGCAGTGACATAGGCTTGCACAGTTAGGGAGAACGTGTCCTTCCTATTTTTGTACAGGTGCTCCAAGTAATGTTGAGGATTAATGTGCCAGAATGTGCAACCGATGCATCACAGGACCTTAACAAACCAATCTCTGCGATCTGTGAAGAGCCAAAAACGAGATATTTAAAAACAATAATTAAAAGCACTCACTTCTAATACTTATTTGAGGAAGCTATCACTTCGTTAAAGTGACCAAAATCTGCCATAATCACTTTGAAATAAACTGAAGCCTCATGTAAAATTTACGTACCGCAATATATATGTCCTACTGAAGTATAGTACTACCACAGTGGTAATCGTCTATAGAACTAATTTTCCAAAATAACATAAATTTTTAAGTGCAACCTGGCTCCTAAAAAATAAATTCACATTAACTTTCCAACTATCAAATGTGGTCAATCGACAGGCCCAACCTCATAATCAAACAAGAGCTCACTTGTATCAAATCACAAAAAACTCTTTATGTATTTGCTCCATTATATATGTATGTATATAACAGTAGTAGTAAATTTTTCATGCTCCAACTTACCATAGATTAACATTACATATGATGGGCTTAAAAAGTTGCACACGTTATAGAACTGCGTGAATTATAGTACCGGTGAAATTTAGTTCTGCAAGGTGAACTCACCGATGGCAGCATTTAGTAGCCGTCGGTGTCATAAGGAACCAAGTACGGCCAACAGGCAAACGGCATCTGCAGACTGGAAGCTGCCAATGACAGCAATGAAGGGCTGGCCAGGCGTGCACGTCCATTGATAAAGTGGACAGGCCATGACCGGCTGTTGTCAAGGCTCTAGTGCCGTGCAAAACGATGGCCAGACGAACTCGAAAACCTGTAGTTAGGAGATATTGGCCTACAACTTCATCCAAAGCAAAGCACCGGTGAAATATTTGCTTTTTTGGGGGGCTGGAGGGAAGCTTGACGTTCACGGGCTCTCGCTGCCACATAGAACTCTCAATTTGTTACCGAAGAACAGTCTAGGCGCGCTTCCAAAGTAACACGATCCACAACAGAATGTTGCATCTCGACGTTTTGGTTCATCACATCACAGCGCTAGGACTATGGTTATCACAAAAAGGAGAAGTGATGACTTAACAAACAAAAGCGCCAAGCTGCCCCACCACGACTTCGCAGGGCAAAACAGTTATCAACGCTGTCTTTCCATTTTCGGTCACACGAGCACAGCTTGTTCACAAGTCTTGGAACGTCAACACAGCACCACTGTTCACAACGAACATCGTTTCACTCCCGAACAGTACATTGCTCTCAAGTAAATAGAAGCGTACGGGCTAACTAGTGGCGAAGCAAGAACCGAGCGCGTAGTTCATACGTTTCCGTACGTACTTGGGGTCTCTCAAGTAACGTGTCAAAACGCTGTCAATCCGAAATGTCGCACAGCACCAAACTGAGAGACTGGAAAGTCAAGCGAACGAACTGTTACCGGCACACAAACACACATTGCAGGCTTCTCGAGTGCTAGTTGCCGTCGATACATCGACGCCGATCCCCGCTTGATAACCAAACCGACGCACAGGCTTCGCTGCGCTTCACCGTACACCATCGCACTGCCACAGCTTTCCGCACTGCTTACACGCACCGAAAGAGCTGCTGTAATCACAACACATCCGGTCAAACGCTGAAGTAACTCGTGCGAGAAGCGTTTGCTGAAAGTCGCACCGACTGATATGCTGCTTACGACGCCATGTTGTTTTCGACAACTGCGCAGCACATAAGATGATAAGAGAGCTCTTAGAAAGTACTTGTACTATTTTCACGGCGTGAAAAAAATTTCTCTTATGTGTGAGGGGGGTGATATGACGAACAAGACAGGCGTGCCAGATGAAAGAAGTGTTTTGGCAACGTCACGGAGTGAGCTGATGTAGAGGGTATTGCTTCACAACCAATCACAAGCTGTGCCTGTCGGCCAAGCCGTCGTCTGCTCGCGTTTGTCGTCTGCTTCGATCAGAGCATGCGACAGGGGATTCGCCTTCGCAACGCTATTATTCTCAGGTCAAGTGGTCGCTACGTCGCACAAAATACATGTCAGCGGCTCGCTCTACTTTTGAATGATGTTCGTGCGCCAAGTTAAATGGCTGGTAATTGACGCAGGGATGAATTCAGCCAAGGTTTGCTCCAGAATCGTGAGGGTTTGCATATTTTCGGTGTCATACAAAGTTACTAGGGTCATTTCATTCCGATTGCTTGCAATAATATCACGGTCCATATCGGTGTCTGAACAGTGAAGGTGAAGATGCATGATTTGTTTGTAGTTCCATGCGTAATCACGCGCACCCCTAATACGCTTTGGTTTACAAAGTACGTTTTGTTCCAGATCGTCCCAAAGTGTATCGACAGCTGTATTTCAGAGATCGCAACCATTGGACAGTTAGAGCCAATGAAAGTGCACTAGAGCACAAACTTTATTAACCACTCACTGAAAACTTCCTCTCATTTTTATTTCCAATAGCGTGCAAGAATGTGCTCCCATTAACCTCTTTGGTGGTAATTTCCACCAATGAGGCAAGGATCTCGAGTCGCACTTTTAATTGGATGAGATGGGGCGCAACACAACAACATAACAAATAAGGTTGATCCTATGCCATGTCGCGTTCGAAAGCACCAACCATTCACGTATTGGTTTTCATCCAACCACTAGTCATTACATGCGTAGTTTTATGCCATTGACGCCCAATAGAATTCTTCAATTACTGCGACTTCGAACTTATTGGACGATGGTGGCTGTCAACACCATCCACTGCGTACAAGGGAAACAACACGCGAAGCTCAAAGCGCCGAAAGAAATAAAAAACGCACCAGCAGTCATCAGGCAGCCCTTGATGGGCGTGAATTAACTCAAAACCAGTCAGGACACCAAAGTATACCGCTGCGGCAGCAGGTTCTAAGTAGCCACATTGTTCCTAAGAGTGGTCCGGACCACTCTTGGGATTTTCTCTCAGCCATGCTGTTTTTACGCACAATTTCGCTTCGTGAATCCACTTACGAGCACTTTTCGTGACGTAAGCAAATATAGCAACTGCATCACCATCGCTGACATGTTCCCGGGCAGTCACAGCGCGCTTTATTTGCAGCGGCAGATGTGACAACTATGGCCTCTTACGACGTTTTTTCGTTTCGTGAATCGACTTACGCAAGAAAATTTCTCTTGCGCAAAAATGTTTTCGTAAGTGAGTTTTGTGAATCCGGGCCCTG